>JANHFX010015336.1:0-117960 GCA_027560015.1 Chloroceryle amazona | reverse complement strand
CCCCCATTTTTATATTTGGGCATCAGTGATTTTATCACTAGCAAAACACAGTATTGAATTATCATGCCAAGCTAAAAAGATTTAGTAGAGGATAATCATCTGCTATGCTCAAAAAAAGTTATATAGGAGTTCCAAAATTGTAAGTGTAATCCAGCCTTGTTCCACAAGTCTTCTTAAAAATTCTGGCGTCATAAGACCTACACCTTTTTCTGCAACAATAGAAAAATTAGCCTGAAGTGTCAAAAAATATTTTACTTCACAAAAATGTAATAACATTTGAATAATACTTTTATTATAATATTGCACCTTGTATTACTTTAAGACATCTCAAGGCAAAACTTAGATGAGAAATTTAATTACTCACAACATTTCACATTCCTTTGCAACATCTACTTATTCTTCAGCACTGTGGAATAAAGACCTCTTTTTTAAAGTGAAATTAAACCCCACATTCTTATATTATGCCATTTTTGCTTTATTAATGTCATAGGCTCACCAGCAAAACGTAAAACTTAAAGCTATATGTTCCAAAAGGTCCTTCTGGCCCTGAATGTAATGAGTTTGTAAAAGGTATGTATTTTGCTTCAACAAACAGTAATAGCCAAAATATTTGTGCTGAAAACATACTAAAAATACAATCAGGCCATAGTTTTCAGCCATGAAAGAATTCATTTAAATAGAGTGTGCTCATTTGAAATGGTGACATAGCAGTAAGTACAGTCTAACAGGTGCAGCTATAATTAACAGCACATTCTGAATGAAAGATGACATAATTTGGAGTGGTATTACCTCCCGTTGCAATTTTCACAGACTTCAGGCATCTAAAATAATAATTTTGGTTAAAACTGCAGAATGTTCTTATTTTAATTTACTTCTAAGTATACTCACGGGGCTGTTCTCTTTATCCAGCTCATGCATTGATATTTGACTATATTACTGAGCTTTACACACATTACTTCCTTTCTAATTATCTGTTCCTCAGCTTGATGGGGGAAGGGAAATGAGGAAAGAGAACTGTATTACACTTAAATATGGCATAAGATATTTAAATTTTCATTGTATACTAAATGTTAAAATATGTCCAGTTTATATATTCTGGTCTGCTTTTTTCAAGTTCTAGTATTATTAGTCTGCTCTCTCTACATTCCTTTTTACTAAAGTGAGAGGGAAGTGGTGCAAATATCTCTATAATATGTGTATAGACTATCAGGAAGTCAGTTAAAAACTATCAGCATTTGAGTAACCTGGCCAGCACATATCAGTAGAAGGAAAAAAGCAGCATAAGGAATAACACCAGTTTTCTCTTACTGCTTCACAGGTATTTGTTGAAACTTACTTTTCCCAAGAACAGGGCAAAAACATCAAACAGCAGTGTCAGAATATAAATGCTCAAGGGACTCAAAGGAGCAAAACATACTTGAGCTCAAAAGAAAAGTTATTACTAGTTGTTATTTAACCACAGGACAAGCTGCTTACAGAAGAAAAAAAGCTGTTTTCACAAAAGACTGAAAGACCTGGAGTTAAAAATGTGAGGTAGATAGAACTGAAAGAGCCTAAAAAGACTCCATGGCCTATAGAATGGTCAAGCATGACACATTTTCTCAACAAAAATACATACATAGGTATTCTGTTCTTGTATTTCTGAAGTTCTTCTCCTTCTTCTCCTCTCCTCCCTTCCCAGCTCCAAAATGGTGATCGAATTTCAAACCTTTGTAAAGCCTACATCTGAATTCCTATACCAAACTCAAACATAAACCATGCCATGAATTTTGGCATGAAACAGCCCCACAATGTCTGTCAGATATTGAGACTTTGGAAACAATATTAATCAAAGGATGTGTTTGCATCACAAAATTTCTAGTACTGGAAGGGTGTAACACATTGGAAGTACAGATTAAGAGGGTGTCTACAGATACAGAGATAGGTACAGTACTTGAATTCTGCTCTGACACTGATAATTTGGGCATTCACACAGCAGCTTAAAATGAAGAAATCCAGAAGTTTGTGAAAGGTCCTGCAAGGAGAAGCTTTGCCAGCATTAAACAAACCAACAAAAAGTCTAGCTATCTTTAATAATGTATAATGAAATGTGAAATTTGTACAAATATGTATCTTGCTACTGACCTCCCAATCACTATGAGAGATCATTAAACTCCAAGTGTTGTGTTAAGATCAGTTTTGTGTGTTAAGACTAAATCTAATGAATGATTCATTCATACCTGTGTCTGTATCAAAGGAACCTTCTCTGTCTACAGTAATCTCTAAAGAAATACTAATACCATTTCTTCCTGCCACCATTTTGATACCAATATATTATTCCATGTAACAACTCTAGGTTGGCAGATAGTTGTCCATGGTGGATGCTATAATTCATTCTGCTCTTCTTATTTTCACCTATTGCTTTTAAAACTAGGATTAATATGTACTGATATCTCATCTCTTTAAAATCATTATAAGCAGTAGAATCAGAGACTTGTTCCAGAGTATTGACAAATTTCACTCTTATATTTTCCAAACTAGACAACATGTAAACAGATCTAGTGGTGGTAGTATTAAGAGCTAACCATCAAGGAATCAAATCCCTGCACTGATTTTGGTTCATAGTTACTCTTTTTACTTCAATTATTTCACTCTGATATGACTGAGACAGAGTCTGTCTCTAAGAAAAGCTTACCAGATTTGCTAGTTATGAGCTTTAATCAGCACCCTTCTTAGTCTCATTTAATAAACATGCTTTATCATTCCTTTCTTGCTTTCATTGGTTATTTGAATTTAATAGTGAGTTGCCCAGCAACTGCCAACAGTATATTTCTTCTAGATGCTTTTAGAGTGTTAATTTATGGTAAAGTTTATGACCAATAACCAAACATACTGGGTAATAAATGAGTTATTCTGCTGAGATAATGATTACAGACTGCTATTGCTATTAAAGGTAGCAAAATAACAGTGGTGTTAACCATTGCATAACAGCTTTCAGTATATTTCACTAGATACACCACTGTTCTTCTGCATTCCAGTAGCTCACTCAACTAAAAATCAATGCTCTTAGGCTCTTATAGCTATTATTATTTTATTAATAATAGCAAATGCCCCTCATGTCAAAGAATGGCCATGGCAACATAGCTATGATAATGTCTAAATTCAATGTTCAATGATAGGTTTGAGCTTGAGGCTGGCAACATGCTCTGTCTGCAGTGCCAGACCAGACAAAAGCAGGTGCACATCATGAGGGAGGGAGTGAGGGAGGGACTGAGAGAGGGATGGGCCATGGACTCAGCTCTCAGGTGGTATTACTGTTTCTTAGCCCAAAGTAGCAGTACCTGGGTGAGCTTCCTTCTCTGAATGCTTTTGGTCTTAAACCAAGTACATCACTCTAAATCAAAGGCAGATTAGCTTACCTAGCTTTGAAATGAGACAGCAGAGGAGCGGCACCGATCCCCAGGCAACATTAGTGTTAGCTGGTACAGGACTATGAGTAGCACCACCTCTCCACTGAAACACCAGATGGCTTTAGCAATCCTCTTTTCCAGTGTTGCTGGAAGCCTTGTGAGACTCAGAGATGTAATGGAGAAGTCAGGATGACCTGAGCCGTGGCAATGGAAAGTGGTTCCCAGCACCAGCATCAGCTCCAGCCACAGCGTGACCTTTTCCTGGAGTCATCTCTGCACAATTGATTCATGAGGAACCTGCTGTGTCCCAGAAGTTTTATTACTACTCTGATGTATAATCTGGGCAAATAGCAGTAAAAATACCAAAAATCAAAATGCATTATTTACATAAACACTATTTTCTTGGATTTATGATTTTTTTCTCCGGTATTTATTTGTCCACAACCAAGAAATGGCATGTGCACCATTTTTACCCCAATGTGTTAACAGAACTATTAGGCTGAATCATGTAACTGGAAAATATAGACATGCTCTATGGGAAGGTGCCCTCCTCAGGCAACCTTCTACAGCAAAAGCCTGTTAGTTTTTGTCAGTTGGCTTTGGAAAGATACTTCCTCCCAGTCTTTCCCTTTCTTTTAACTATAACCAATATTAGTTATTTAACCATAAACAATCTACTAATACTACGTTATTACTACATTAATAAATTGACATTCTCAAGTTCAGATCTGATTTTGATGTGTTCAAAAAGAATACTATTACTGAAATTTTGCATTCAGTTAGTAGCTGAAGATGCTTAAATAGTTTTAAAAGGAAACAGAAGTTTTCAACACATTTTAAAAATGTTCTCAGCCTACGTGTAGAGAAAAAAAATATAGAACTAGAGCAAAACTGAATATACACAACTCATCAAAGCCCAGAATACAAGACCAAAGTTTAGGTGATAAAATGCTAATTAGACAATTAAAATAATTTTAAATATAAACAACAGATTGCATTACTGGGAGTAGCTAGGAAGATTTGGGCTCATCAGCAGTTCCAGAGCTATGACTGAGAAACAAAAAACCCAGAGGCAGTAATTGCTGGGATAGAAACCATTCTTCTGCAAAGAATCTGAGAAATAGGACATAGAAGGGCAGAAAATGCTCCATTCTGCAGTTTTTCTTCCAGTTTCAGTACTTTTAAATCAAGAAAGTTAGCTTCTGCCTCCCAGTGACCCTCTTGAACCTTGTGAGAGTACCAGGCAGCTGGTCTTGCTCTCCACATCTTAAAGTGAGGCATAAGAGTAGGGAGAAGGGGACATTGAAGGGCAGGAAAAGTTCTGGTGAAGAAGAGAAGAATTGGTTTTTACCATATTCTTTTCTACAGATTCTTAGAAGGGCAGATTTGAGAAAATTAGAGATTTTTAGACCATGAACAACTGGAGGCTTATTCAATATTTTATCTGAAATTTTAAATTCAACTCTAAGTCCTCTTCAGTATGCTTTTCATTTCTTATCCATCTTAGTTTGGCTTTCAAGACACTTACTGAGGATTTAGGCAAGTGGTGCATGCACATCTAGTGAGTTTTCCAAAACAAAGAAATTATTTTAGAGGTAGCAATATGGAGGAAGAAGAAGGATGGAAGTCTGAAGCCTGAAGATGAAATAATTAAATCAGGGGATAGGAAGGGCAGGGTAGATTATGAAAAGAAGAGATTCCCGCAGACTTCTTAAGCCTATAGTGGTATATATCTGTAGCAAGCATCATCAGTGCCATACAAAGCCTTGAATCTAAATTTGTACTTATGCCAGTAAACCTGATGTTACTCCTGGTACATTTAGCTTTCTTTTTTTTCCCTACCTGCCAGTTTCACAAGAGATTTTTTTTTTTTTGACTTTGCTACATGATATAGATTGTGATATCACTAGGGGTTTTATACTTATATTGTCCTAAAAATAGTTCTGAATATCCAGCATTTAATTCTTTCTACATTTCTGTGGAGCTTACAATCATTTGCTTAAACTGCAAGCTCACTGTTTCATGCATTCTCACCTGATCAGACACTGCAAAGAATAACTGTCAGACATAACTAATGAATAAAAAAGTACTCAGATAACTTGTGCTGATATTACTACTCATTTGCAGCACTAAAGAAAAGAGAATTTAAAAAAAACCCTGTCCTTACCTTTTAGTAATCTTTCTTCTTTTCCATTGTCATGGATAGTACCATATGAGTTTACAGATGCTGATGTTGATTACTTGCAGATCATAATGTACTAATAGTGCCATCATTTATTCTGATGGACCCATCTCAAATTTTATTATTGTCAATTGTCTGTCTCTATCTGTAGATGTCAATCAACTGAACAGATAAATCTAAAAATGAAAAGAAAACTGCACTTTATTGCATCTCTCCTCTTCATCGACTATTCATTTTCACATTACTGGAATCAACATATTGATTACTTATCTGTTTATAGGTAGCACCTAGGGTATATAAAATATGCTGAGATGTGCTGTGGCATAGACAATAAAGCAAACCTTATTTAGAACAAGTCTTATGTGGATCAGCTAAGGCAAGTGGGGTTGTTCAGCCTGAAGAAAAGGAAACTGAGGTGAGATACCACTGTCTACATCTATCTGTAAGGGGGTTGCATATTTTGCCACACAACAACCTATAGGACAAGAGGAAATGGCCTTAAGTTGTGCCAGGGAAGATTTAGGTTGAATATTAGGAAAAAAAATATTTATGGAAAAGGCTGCCAAGCATTAGAACAGGCTGTCCAAGGAAGTGGTTAAGTCACCATTCCTAAAGGTATTTAAAGTACATGTAGATGTGGTTTTTAGTGACATGGTTTAGTGGTGGAGTTGGCAGTGCTAGGTTAATGGTCAGACTCAATTATCTTAAGGGTCTTTTCCAACTTAAATGATTCTAAGATTCTATGATCTTTGTCAGTAGAAAAAAAGATCAGTCAGGCTGCTCCCTGCTGAAACAATGATGGGTTTCTCCGCGTATCATGGAGTTGCACTTGTGAAGCAATGTTTTTCAATTTTTTTGAGCTTACAGACCTCTAAATATTTTCCAAGACAACTGTAGAATCTAGTTCTGCAAATTTAATACAAAAGACAACTTTGACCATGGCCTAGGGATTCCCACATATCACAGAGAAAGGACTGAAAACAGATGACTTACACCCTAGCAAAAGAGATCAATAAATTTTACCATCAAAGGTGAATTTTGGTAAAAGATTTCCATTGTTGTGGAAGCTACTGCCACTTCTACAGTCCAGTCCAGAACGTGCTCTTGGGAATCCCTTCCACAGAAATACTTAAGGCAGTAAAAAGAAATGTTATAAAGAAGGAAGTGTTTTAATGTCCTAATACAGCAGTCCCTACATACGTATAAGCTTGCCACCATAGCTACTTACCATAAATGAATTGTGCTGTCTCCACGGAAACCAAGGTGTAATTTGTGTAATAGCTAGATGGTCATAGTTCTTTGTATGAAAAGCAAATGCCTCAACTTGAAGGACTGCTGAAATTATTACTAGATGGTGCTTTGTACTACCAGGGTGGATAGATATGGCTAATAGCTAAAATGGCTATCAAGTTAGAGTAAGGTTCTTACATTTGCACCTTCTGTATTGGCAGAGCACTTAATTGATGCCACCTCAGCTGGTTGGACAACCACTTTAAATGTTTGTCTGTCCTGTTAACAGCCACAATATCTGTGCCTGAAGTACAAACAGTTCTTTCAAACCTCAGGGAATGAGAAGCTAACAAGAACAATGAGCAGGACTATTTTTGACAGAAGCTAACAAACACAGACTGGAAAGCTTCCTGCTGTGACCCAAAGGCCAACTTACTTAACCTTTGCAGTGCACTGGGCTTTTCCCTTTAGGAAAACCTAAGAGAAGGTAGCTGTACCTAGCAACCCCACTGTGTCCAAGAGGGAAATTACTCATGCCACATGCTGTAGGACTTCAGACATACAGCGTGACCTTCTGAACAGAATTGCAAAGCAATAGCTGAGAATTCAACAAAAAACTACCAAACTTCCTAACCAGCTTGTACCTTTGAACAGATAGGAGCAAAGCAACATTAGGATGAAGGAACTGTAAAATAGAACCTATGTACCTGACAACACAGTCCATGTGCATTCAGAATCATGCCTGCCTATTTTTGATGACAGAAATTATCTTTTCCTTTTACCTCAGAAGACTCCAATAACTAGAATAGAAATGGAATTTTATTCCTTCCTTCAATTCAATTTGAAATTCATTTAAGTTCGAAGCAATAGATTGAAGATTCCCCCATGGAAATTGTTTTAAGGCAGGGATGGCAGTGTTGAGTGAATTTGTACTACAGGAGGGATCAATAACTGAATGAGGTGACAATCTGTGAATGCAACAGGAAAAAAAAAAAAAAAAAGGTAAAACTAAAATCAGTGGGCACTTGGAAAGACAGGCCTGCAGGAAGCTATATGTGTGTCAGGCTCTCACACTAAGCCACATGTGTTTCAGTGGAGTTGAAAGCATTCCCCTGTGTTAACCATTGTCACATCGAGAAACTGTGTACACATAGATACACAAGAAAAGGAGGATTGGATAAGGCAGCTCAAGAAATGTGATGCTAGAATGTGACACTATTATTTGACATTAGAAAATACTCACAAAAAATGTGAATACTATACCTGTCCAAGTTCTTCCAGTTATAACCTATTTACATGCTAAGTTAATACAAAAAAAATAATAAAAAATCTTTTCCATTTCATATGTAAAAACATACAAGCACTTACACCACCATCTCTTAAAAAAGTAGTGGTCAAGAAATCTTTTTTTGAAATATGTTTTTTTTTAAAACTCCAGATTCTGTGCTATTTTGCACATTATATGAAGGGTTAGTTAGGTTCCGTATATCCTAAAAACAACCTATGTAATATACATCTAACTATAGAAATAGTACAGATATGCTTGCATATGGTAAACACCTTCAGATTTATAGGTACTGTGTTGTATTTTTGTTCATCTACTTCACATATCTTTACTTCCCATATTAATTATAAGCTTGTTTTAAAATGACAAAAACATTACATGGGATGACAATAAACTTCACAGCCAATGTTTAATTGCATCATAAACCCAAACATGTTAAAAAGTTGAAAAAATTTTGTAATAACTCTTGCAGTTATAGTTCTGAATTTTACTTTAATGAACTGAATTTTACTTTAATGAAATCCTGCATCTAGTACTACATCTGCATTAAAACCAAATGATAGCAAAAATGCATCATATTTCAGAAGTATCATTTGGTTTGCATTCCTGGCCAAATTCCAGTTTCAAGTTTATGCTCTTTTTATATGTCTTTCAAGATAGAAAATAACTTAAAGGCATATGTGTGGCTCAGATTTATAGGTGATGTACATGTCTTGTACTGTCTTTCTGCAGTGGTGGTTCCATCCCTCCCCCCTACCCCCTTTTTACCTTAAGACAGATATTTGATAGATTAAAATAGTCTGTACAGAACAAAATCCACCTACATATACTTACACTTGACTTTATACTGAACTTCATAGTTCTTTTTCCTTATCAGGGAGAATAGTTGTGTTATGTATTCCATGCTCCATAATATTCCCTTCTCTAAATCTTGTGCCATGGCACACTTTGTACCACCCATGCAGTACCTCTTCTTGTGTGAGGTTGGCATTACCACTTGGCAGGTTCAGGAAGCTCATGACAAACTGTTGCACCAGGACAGCATATGGAAACATGAGCCTTGTCCTAAGGCAGTGTCTGACTAGGGGTAGCACCCCATTATTCACCATACAGTCGTGTTCCCATCATGTGCACTATACTGGGGAAGAGAAGGGGTTTTACATCTGTCTATATAGCATACTCTGCATAAATGAGGTAACATCAAAAATAGCAGTGGGGAGAAGAAGAGGTGATACCCTTGAAATCATGAGGTGTTCCCTAATGAACAGGTACCGAGAAGTGATAAATGTTCATATTTTTTGTTTAAGTCAAATACAAGTCACTCATGTTCTGCACAGAACTGGGTTCTCAGTACTCCATTAGATCTCTATTATGGAGTGCTGTCCTTGATGAATTAAGCAGAACACTGTAAAACTACTCTGGTGATCCCTGATTAGCAAATAAGGCATATACACTATTGAAATGCACTCACAGATTCATCAGATCAAAGTTAATAACAATGTTTTAGTTAAACTGTTGCTTGTGTCACTACAATCAAGCAAATAAACTAACTTATTTCAAGAACAGATCTTGAAAACATTTACTTAAAACCAATCACATAAAAACTATTAAATAGCCCCACACAATGATTATGTCATATATAATCTCAAGATTAGAGATTATATCCCAGACTTGGCAGAGTTTGGGTGACTTTAGCTTTACATACTGGCTATGTGTTTGGCTTCATTTATATGTATGTTTCAGAATGGAGAGTATTACTCACATTTAAATAATAAATTAAAGAAAAATATCAATACATAATACAGTAAATGTTTTCTAGCTCTATGACAATGAAGAGGTTTTGCCTTTGATCCTCCACAAAACAACAGTACTTTCTAATGCAAAGGATAATATTTAAGGCGTGTTAAATATCAACATATTGTAACAGCTAGATTTAAACCTAATAATTTTTTGTTCTATTATCACCATAAGTGATGTAAAGTCTGCAATTAATTTGCTTAAACAGTGTGAATTTAAGACATCAAATTTCTCCTAGTAAATCTTAAATGATTGTTTATCCATCAAGACAGCCATATTTCTTTTCACAGAAAAAAAAAATAAAATATCATAAAATGAACTATTTTGTATCAGGAAGGGCACTTCTGCAAAATCACTCTCCTTAAGGTCCTTTAATTTTGCAATTCCTTTCTTTAATCAATCCCAAATAACCCCAAATTATTGAGTAGTGTAATGGTGCAGCCAGAAGACTACTGAATGAAGAGTCTGCAATCCACACGCTTGCTTCTTTCTCGTATATATACATTTAACACTGTCGATGAACATTTACCAACCAGCTATGACAGAGTATCCATGATTACTCAATTGCATGCCTATGTACCATGGATACTATGCAACTGCTCTATAGAATAACTAAACCATGTAGAAGTAAACTGTGCATAGATAAGCAAAGTGCATGTATCCAATACACAATCATCATTATATGTAATTGTGTATTGTCTTGTCCACTTGAAATATTACATACACTTGTACAGGGACTATACCTCTATAGAGATAAGGATGTGGGACCATATTGTCCAAGAGCCTCACCAAACTGACATTCCAGGTTTGACTGCTATCAGTAATCAATGATGTGTTGTAAGACCCTGCAAAAGTATAGGAGGACTTTTTGCTGCAGATGGGAACCCTACACAGTGTGCCAAGATCCACATGGAGCAGTTTGTCCAGTGTTGCAACAGAGGATCCCAGCATCAGAATCAATGCAAGATTGCTATCACTTTTTTTATGGTTTCCATCATTTACTCAAAAAATTAATCAGTGTTGAGTGATAGTGCCTTTCTTAATGAGATCCTGAAAGAACTGACACCTGCTCAGTATAAAATAACCAGAAATTGGTGTTATAGAAAACAGATATTGAATGGAAACACAGATAAGTATTAAAAGGTCATTATCAGAGCTGACAGCAACTTGCTTTTCTGTTTTGTTACTTAGAGTCTCTAATTCAAAAAGCCACATAAGCAAAAGGAAATTATCTTTTATATTTGAGTTCCTGGATAGGCAATAGCGTTCTTTTAGGGGCATTACCCTAAAGTAATGTCTATTTAATAGCTATGGGTTTCTAATTGTCGGACTTCAATAGATACCAAATATTGAATTCTTATAAATATCACACCTGATATTGAACTGATACTGAGGAGGCCTCAGTCAGAAGTTTCTGTACTGATTAAACTAGCCTCTCCAAAGGTTTGTAGCCAGCTTTGAAAAACATACCTGGGTTGTTCTGGATTTTACTTTTACCATATTTGATTGTATGAATTTTTATTAAACTAGCACATACCTTAAGCAGTTTAAAACTGAAAAACCCAAAACAGTGCCAGAGAACATTGTTAGGAAGAACACACAAAGTACTGGACTAATTTTGCAGGTGTTTTTTTTCATGCTTTGTACTCCAGTACCAGGAAGGATTTCACTGGGAGATTAGAAATGAGTCAACCATAAACGTCTGCCTTGGGATGTCAAATACCTGACCATCACCTGAACTTTGGTTTATTTTTTCACCCTGATAATACCTATTTATATTTATATGTGCTGCATTTTACCTTAAACTGCTATTTTAAACATCCTGTAAAGTTCTTAGCATTGCTGTGCTGCTTCTTTTAACTAAAACCAGTACAACATTTATGCTAATAGCAAGAGGAGAGCATATATATTTCATTTGCATGTTAATGACAAATTAATGACAAATGACAATAATTATCAAATAAGCCATCATTTTTTTCCAGTCCTCCTCTTGATTAAAAAGAAGTGTCAGATGTTTTCAAAGACTTAAGGGAACATTTATCCAGGCTACCCCTCTACCTGAAATAGTGAAAGCTATTTCATTAGTCTAAAATATACTTAAGATGAAGAAATCACACTTTGTAATTCCTCAACTATTACAACACTGCCATTAGCAACCTAACAGGTCAAAATACATGGCAGTCTTTTCTGTCTTAAGTCATATGGACAAGGCCTAACTCAGCCGTATACTCAATGCTATAAGACAACTATGTAAGAGTTATTCACAGGTTGATCAGCTGTTTTGTCATGATTAACACAAGACATATCATGACTTCTTAGAAGAAGGAAAGTAGAACATAGCCATCTTAAAGATCAGAGGTCAGCAGGAAAGGAGAAGGAAGAGTCAAAAGGTGAGTCCTGGAAAGCCAGGCCTGTTCTCGCCTGCTGGTCCTGCATGCATAACTGTGACTGGGATACGTTTCCTCTTGTTGATGTAACAACACCTACTGCTCCCACAGCTCTCTGCCTCTCTTGGCAGCAAGAAAGTTGACTTTCTAAGGCGCTGGCAGAAGCAAAACAAGCAGGGCTGTTTCCCTGCCCTAAGAAACTGCTCTCATGTCAATCATTCTGTCAGATGGCTCTGGTCAGACCAGCATATCTACCGAAGTGGACACAAAGATTATCATCATCCATGCTGGAGCAGCAGACTTGTTTTGAATTGTCAGCTGCAAATGACTGAGCTGCTTAGCTGGGCTCCAGATTTTAACAGGTTTAAATTATTTTTTCCCCCTTTTTTATGTGAAGAATATACAAAATGACTAGCACAATTAGGCTGCAAGTAAACCCATTAGTAAATTTACACATCATCATCATCAAATTGAATACAATTAGATGTTAAATGCAACAATAATATTAATCCTATAATATAATACTATCACTGTGCCAAAGCTGCAATCTGCAGTGTTAGGCATCTGCTTCTCCTTCAGATTGTCACATGTTAAAGAGAACCTGCAGACAAATGTGAAGGATTAAACCAGAAACTGTCCTTGCATGCACAGTGTGCACCAACCATGTATCTTTATATTCCAGTCTGAAGCAGGGACAGAGGAAAGCAGTTATTTTTAAACTATGAGTAATAGTTATGAAGTAAGATGCAGTGATTAATCAAACTTGACACAAGTCTCTAAGACTTGGGTTCTACACTCAAAAGAAATATCCATCTGCTTCACTCTAACCTTTCCACTGCCTGCAGAATGATCTAGATAGGGTTGTAGCTGCAGTCTCCAGGCACAAGGCTGAGTTTAAATCTAATAAGAAGACTCTTCAATGGAATTTGCTAAGTACTACCAAAACCATTTTTTCAGATAGAAACTTTATGCGATTTCACTTCAGCTGACTTTATAATTTTTGAGTGTGTTCTCCACATATGTTCAAGCAGCTGACTATGAACTGCTGACTAGTCATTTAATGCTTATCCTGAATCATGCTGCATAACGGATTAAAATTTTATTTACCTTTGAAGGTTACTGATTCCATTTTAGACCTCAAGAAGGACTTACAAACTGTTTTGCCTTACTCTGTCCATTAGGTCCAATTAAAAAAGCTACCACTTAACAAATATTTTGAAACAGTGATTTTATATAAATATTTTCAGAAAGCAGAATTGTCCGAAGAAAGAACAGAAATATGAAAATACAGCATCAATTTGCAAGCAAGTTTCTATTTTATGTTTTCATGTCATACTTTTCAAATTTATATTCAACCCACATTCAGAAATACTTGGAAAGATAGGTGATTTTAAGCCCTTATATGTGGTTATATTTAGCACTTAGATCCATAGAACGAACTAACCTAGCTGAACCCTATTTACAGTTGCCCAGTTCTGCAAGTCTTAAAATGTACAGTTCCTCAAAGTTGTGTCTCTGGACCCACACTATGCTCTAAATTGCCATTTTTAAAAAGCAAATCTCTATATTTTGTAGTATTGAGGAATAGCTGGAAAATGCTCTGGTTAGCTTTTCAAGAACAATAAAATAAATAATCCAAAGTAAGACCTTTTTGCCCCTAGTTTTCTTAAACTGCAAAGATGGCCTCATGCCTTTTAGCAGGATGACAAGAAATCATCTGGTGAGGTATCAAGATGGCAAGCAGGGATTCTGGCCAGCTGGACAAGAGCATGGCTGGCTTTTTCCCAGCTTGCCTGCTGCACAGCTTCCTGATAGCCTCGATCATTCTCTCCCTGGCCAGATGCCTTATCCTCTTGCTGGCTGCTTGATTTGTCATTGGTCTGTGCTCTGGCTGGCTGGTAGAGTGTTTTGAGCTTGTTCTCCAGCTCCCTGGATGCCCAGGTGCCCATCTGGTGTTTGAGATCTCCAGCAGACAGATGGGCCAAAATGAACCATCCGCCTTTGCCACAGATTCCAGACTGCTGACATTTTGTTCTAATGTAAAACAAACCAAAGCCTCTACAACCCAGGATCTCCTGTACAACAGCAAGTCCCTTTTTTCCCTCCATCATCTCTGACTAAAGACTAAGCAGCACAAAAACAGACTGTGGTGTTTTGTTCATTTTCAATAGTGTCCTAGTCCATGCAAATTCAGTAAGGCCTTTTTCAGAATAAGACAACACTAAGTTGAAATATAGGTGTAAGAAAATAATTTATGAAGGTCCATATTCTGCATCTCTGTATGGGGATGCAATCTGCAAAATACCTGACAAACAATACTGAATAACCTGTGAGTGTACTCCTCTGATTCAGTGAAGAAAAAAAAAAAAATCCCAGCCAAAAATCCCAGACTAAACTGCAGGGAGAGACAATGCAATATAAAAGGGGTTCTGACCTTTGTATAGAAAGTATTTTTCCAAATCTGATCTTCAGAATCTGATCTGTATATCAAAGGCATACAAACACAGTTTACAATGTCCTCAGCTAAAATGTATATATGTATTATGTATACAATTTTGAAAGGAACCTCACCATAAATTGCCAGTTCTACTGACTAAACTGCCTGTGATGGGCTCTACAGTAATAAAGACATCCAACCTTGCATTATGTATGATTCCTTCCAGGGGGAAAAAAAAAAAAGGAATAGAATAGAATAGAATAGAATAGAGTAAGTTTTGTGTTTCAGCAACATGGCATTCTAAAACACTGTCTAAAAAAGAGTCTGTGCTATCAGTAGATCTTACTGTTCTTTCTCACTGAACCCATTCCCACAGCAGCCACCCCTAAATGCAGTGGTCAAATGTTGTGAAATAAACCAAAACAATTTTCACTAAAAAAACCCGAAAGCCAAGACACTTTGTATTACTAAAAGAACTCAGATACACTAAACCATCCTATTTCAATTAATTCCCTCAGTGTAACAAAAGACATTACTTGGGGGAAAGAAATATAGTGAAAGCAAAGTTATTCACAAAGTCCAGGAGAAAATGTAAGGTTTCAATCAGCCTGCAGAGGGGAGGTTCTATAGCTTTTTATCTATAATTTGAGCTGCATTACAGTCTCCAGTTCCTCTCCCTTCCTTCTATATTGCAGTACCAAAAGAATTTTGGAGACTCTGGGATTTGTTTAGCTATTCCACTAGTCATAACCCATAACATCAAAGAATTTTTACAAGAAAGTGCAATTTTTATAGGTATTAAATAATCTTACATTTATTCAAAAGCCTAGACCAGACTGGATCCACAGAATTGACACATTCTCAGCGCTGAGTCTAATATAAACTATGAGGAATGGTGCAGCTTTATTAGTCATGCTCTTCCTTGGATGACTTTAGAAAATGTTAAAAACATGATGTACAGCTGAAACCTTCATGCTTTACACACTTTCTTTTAGCAAAACTACCACAGATTTATTACACTCTTGACTCTGAACATTTGAGTGATAAATTGTTGGGGCTCTCCCAATTCCTGATGGGTACTACATAGTTTAGCCCTAGGGAAAGGAAAAAGGATGCAGGAGGCTGTCAGGGAAAGGATTTTCCATGTTTAAATCTCATTTCCAGCATAAATAGAATCTGATTAGACATAATCACACAATGTCACCTTCTACATTTATGAAGTGACTCCAGGAAATAAATATTAAGACTCAACACATATTCCTATTCACTAGGATAAGGAATATTGAACAATTCAACCATGGAGAAAACACCCCAATTTATTCTGAAAAAAGACAAAATATTCATAATAGATTAAGTGAAGAAACACATATTACATTTATTGTTTCATGAAAAAGCCTTTAAAAATATTTAATCTAGGAAGTGTTGAATTCAAAATGTATAAAAGCAAACTAGGTATATTTTGAGATATGTGACTAACATATAGCAGTACTCAGGAAAGCTCATCTATTCATATTGACTTGGAAATCTGCTATATGAACTAACAGCCATCTTATTAGGTGAAAATGGTTGTGTGGCATAACTTTCAATTTTGGGGTAAAACTGGCATTTCAGTGCATAACATCATTGCCTAATGTAACAATATGACATGCTGAAATGATAAAATGCTAGCTCTCAGCTGCAGAACTGAAGAAGGAAAAATATCTTTTGAGATAGAAAAACTGCTGTTAGGTTATACAACAGTCCTCCCCTCTCCCTCTGCTCCCCACTTTCCTCCCCCCCCAAAAAGGTATACCCAAGGTATTCAGCAGTGCCATCAGGAACTTTATTACAGGCACCTGAGAGGTTCTTGCATAACTGTTGTTTCTGGGTAAGGAATGAAAGGGTTGTTTGATGTACTGAAATGTGTAACCTATTGCTCTATGCATTTTTTTATGTCTGCCTTTTAATGTAGCAGCTACCAGATTTGCCAAATGCAGAATGATTTTCAAACACCCATCTTTCCTGCAAGATCAACACAGGCACAGAGACTGACAGTCTGCAAATTTTTCTTTCAACCTTCACGAGCCATCTAGACCACTTTCCATGGCAGTACAAATCACAGTGACCAAAGTTTTGGAATCTGTGTTGGAAAACAGAATTTAGAAATAAAGATAAAAGCTCAGTGTGAATTCAGGCTAACATTACAATGGAAAAATAAGGAGGTGGACTGTATTAACGGTAGCTTAACAGTTAGCTTAAGTTTTTCAAATGTTTCTTTAGCTTTCTTTAGGCCTCAGTTAAGACCTGTTGTCTTCAGCAGTGTAGGATTAGGACCAGCATAGAGTAGTCTTGACTCACCATGCAAGGTCCTGGTAAAAAACAAACAAACCAGAAGGCTAGTATTTACAGAATGGATTATATTCATGTTCAATGTAAAAACACGAGCATTTTTGTCCTGCTTCAGCATTGGATAGAAAAACACAAATGCATTTCATAGTTCTAGAAGTTATTTGTTTAAAGATAGGACAAAACCAGTAACACTGCATATTTATGGAAAGTTATATATATACTTTTTTTTTTTTTTTCCCTATGGGGGAGGAAAAACCCCAACATCTTCCTAAGTTTGATGCACACTCTTCACAAAGAATGATTTAGATACCAAAGAGCTAGCCCAGCACCCTCTCACAGCAAAATTGCAGTGCCATGGTCAGACAGAGCTCTCAAAGAAAAACAGTTTAGGGCTGAGGGAAGGTGTACAAATTCCTTCACTTCCATGTCCCTGCAGTAGCAAACAAGGAAATGATGGGAGCTGGTTTTGACCAGGCTGCAGTAAGTCTTGCATAATTTCCAACAGGTCTTCCATATTTTGTGGATCCATGGAGCTGTATGAGTGGCCTTGTCCCTGGAGTTATATCGGCCCAAAGTATGGTATGAAAGAACCACTGAAAAGCAAAACTATTGGTATTAACTTTGCTTCAGATGAATGTGTAACTTAGGAAATCAGAACAATACAGTTTTAAATTTTAGCAAGCTACCTTGTAAATTTCTGCATGTTATCATCTTTATACCAGGTTCTGTCACCCATCATACAAAGGCAATTAGGAAGTCAGCAAGAGGGAAAAATAAGGGAAAGCCTACTCCCATGATTAGCACATTTCTTCAGCTTACCATTATACAAAACAGTCAGAGTCCTATTTTTTACTAACATATTTTTGAGCGAAACTGAACCATTAATCAATTTTGCAAATTGTATTACAATTCAATTGACAAATTTAAATCATTTGAGTTACCCTTCACAAAGAAGCATTTCTATTTCTGAAGCTGGAAGACATTTTTTTCAGAAACCAAGTATTTTTAAAATATACATACTTGTATATATGCACACACTTATAAATATATACTTATATCAAAATAAATATAAAGACAAAAACATGAAGGCCCACATTAGAATGAGATATTTTAGTTTTAACAGAGTTGCTCTTATTAACACAAAGAATTTCAGACTTTTTTTCCTGCATTTTTCTTTTGTTTTCTTTTAGAAAAAAAGTATAAAATATATTTGAAATTGCATAATATCTCATAAAATAGAAAATGCAGTTCTGTTCTGTTCTAAATCATTATTTCACTGTACTGTTTTGCACTTTTGTGATGAGCTACATCTCATTCATTGCCTTCATGTTGCTTATTGCACATTGTGATGGCACATTTGCAACTAAAATACCATTCACAGGACAGAAGATATCACACTCTTTATCCAGATCCTAAGATCTTTAAATTAAGACATCAGTCATTATATCATTTTAACATAAACATCATCCAGAAAAACACTCATTGCTATTCACATTGCATAAGAACATTATTCAACATTAGCAACCAGACATCATTCTAATAAATAAAAAAACAACAAACTACTGGATCTGAATTTTCACTCATACTACAGTCAAAATAACAACATGACAACACAGACAATAGCCTGAGTAAAAGCATGGAAGTTATGGTTCTTTTTTCTGCTTGAGGGCAAGCTTATCTGACTTTTCTTAGCCATTTCGATAGATCATCGCTTCAGAGGTATATTGTTCTGAGAACACGTATTGTAATTTTCTTTTATATTTTGTCAAGGATTATCATATGACCTCCAAGCAAATTTCTGCTTTTCCTCCTCACATTCAGATTAATTTTGCATTTTCTTCTTTGTCCTCCTTCCAACAGGTAGCTATCTTTGATGACATGCTTTGTACAGTAAGGCAATCTAGGGTAGTTAAATTTCAGGAGAAAGAAAGCTGAATTCTAATGAGTAAGTGGGATCAGTAGAGGTCATTTCAGGTAATAAAACACAAGACTTGTTCACTTTCAAGCTAGCAATGCTGAAGTTAAAATGAACTACTCGAGTTCCAAATTTCTGTGAACATAAGAAAATAGTGAATACTTACTGTTTGGACACCTGTATTACAACACTGGGCAAGAACCATCATCAACCCATGATCATATCACATGCTTACTTACAAATGTTTCCTATCCTCCTATGAAACACAAGATATGGAGCAACATGAATTCCAGTTCTGACAATCTATTTTTCTAGTGCTAATTATTTTGAATATATTTCTGCAACTACAAATATATTCTAAGCCAACATTGTTAAGTATTTAAATGTGTGCATACTCATTCAGACACATAAAATGATAGTGCTTTTTCAGTGTCCAGTCTAGAACGCTTAGTATATACTACATAAAGATGCCAGATTTAGATAAAATGAACCCCCTGAGCTTATTTGGCAATTAATTTCTGCTAAAAAAAGGTTGGCCTTGTCTCTCTTCCCAGTTTTGTCACCTTCTCCCACACATTTTAACTACTTTTGCCATTCTTCTGACACCTTGACTAAGCCAAAAGAAAGCTATTTGCTCTCCTCCTCCCACTCACTGAATTTTCCATCACCTTAGAGAGCTGAACTGGTATGCATATTAAGCACTTCAGAAGCGTAAAGGAACCATAAGAAAAGATGAAAGTCAAGAAGAGCATTTGGCCAGGATCAGGAAGGGAAGGGCAGGGTGTAAGGTAATACTACCTGCTCTGCAGGTAATATTTTACATTGGCTGAGCTTTTCTTGTCTCTTCACCCTACGTACATATGTATAAAAGTTATTCAGCTCTTACCCAAACAAAGCCAAGGAAATTGAAACTATTTGATGTATCTAATATTAAGTCACTTTCACAAGATACCTACCTGTGGCTTTAGGCATCTATGACTAACACCTTCTCATCTGCACTCCAATTGCTTTAAAGTACTGATAAAATACTCTGGTGCACCACTTTTCCCTACAATGACTATCATTCTCCCCATATGCACAGAAAGTGAAAAGGATACACTCAAAAAAGCTTTTAAGAAGAATTCATTACAGCACTTGAAATGACCTTTGAAAATTTTTAGTGAACCAGTTATCAACACTTAAAAGTTTAATTCCTCTCACTGCATCCAGCTTTTTTTTTTTCAAAAATAACTTTGCTAATTAACATTAAAAGCATTTACTCTGAAGTGTAAAAAGCTATACACAAAACAGCTGATCAGAAGGCATGTCACCAAAGTGTGTCTTTTTCCTCCCAATTCTGAGACCCAGACAGTTGCAGTATGATCCTATATCCTGAATATGTCAGTATAATACACAAAAATGAAGAAATATTTTCCTATTAACATTGATTAAGATGTTTCATAGCAGCTAGCATCAATGCACTATCCCAGCTATTAATTTTCTTACTTTATACCACTAGGGCCGATAAAGATAATTGTTTATATACTCTCTAAGTCAAAGAAATACATTGGCCACCGAGAATGGTTTCACCAAGGCTCTTTAGCTTTATTATACAACCTCTAAATCTTCTGAGTCTAAACGCACACAGCACCACAGAAATATTTCAGACCAGATCCTCTGCAGCAGTAAATCAATATAGCTCTGCTGAAATCAATGGAGCTAGTGTGATTTACAGTAGCTCAAGATCTGCCCTTTCGATTGCAGCCAGTGATATAAGAGACACAAGAGGGTTATTACAGTAATATTCAGGAATATATTTTCCAGTAAATTACAGTTCTTTTAAATAGAGACCAAGGAAACAATGCACTGGCACTGCACTATGACACTGTTGTAGCAGATAATTAGCAGGAGGGGCCTGCAGTTATTCATACAGACTCCAGCTACCTGTAGGTGGACACCAAACCAGGCACCAAACCTAACCTGGTTGCCTGTTCCAGCATAGCCCATTAAGAAATGCAGGCTTCATATTTCCCCTGTTCCACCCACTGGTATGAACATTCAGGGATGACTGTTGATTTCTCCTTATTGCAAGTGAACCTATGCAGCTGGTTAATAACAGACATCCAAATTCTAGACTGCCAGATGAGCCCTGCTGGGCTTCATCTACCTCTGTCCTCTGCAGAGGCAAGTGAGAGGCTGCTAAAATCTTTCCTCATCAGTCTCTGCAGGTGGGTCTAGACTTCTGCACTGAATACCAGTGTGGAAGTTCCTTAACTTCTGCACTTCAGGTGCCTAAATCCAGCAATTCTATCCTGTGAGTTGAGAGATTAATATAAACTGTTGGGGAAACACTATGACTTCAGGAGACTCAGAATTTTCATTGGTTCACACTTTAAACCAGTGTAAAACTGGAATAACTTAAGAGTCAAGTAGACCATGCTTGCAGTCTAGTTTAATGCTGTTTCTGCTTTTGCAGGTTTCTAACTAGCTACTTAACTGCTTGCAGAATATGCCCCAGCAAATTGACCATAGTGATGAATGCAATTGAGATGTGGCACTGTAACATACCCAGTCTCTCTTGTTCATTATTCCTACAGCTTTATTCCTTAAAGGCACTTAGAAGCTGAATCTATTATAACAGGTGTTTTTCTTAGTAATTTTACCAAATGTTTCTTAAGTGACTGCATGTGTCCAGGCCATGTCCTTCTTGTAGCTGATGAAATTACCAGAGTTTATCTTGAAACTCTGGCTTAGAAAGGCTTTAAAATATATTAAAATAGTTAAACTACCAAATGTTCCCACAACACTGTAAAGTTAACTGTGGTTTGTCGTCTTTTTTTATTTCTCCCTGTAACATTAATGTAACTATCTTGAGTTGAAGGCATAAGCAAGACAAAATAAAAAGAGAGACATAACATTTTTCCTATAGCTGTAAAAGAATCAAAAGATCCTCTGTCAGCACAGAAACTTTTTGTTAAGAGTTGTCAATGTGTACTGTGAAAAAAAAGAAGAAAAAAGTTTGTAAGTCTTTTTATTTGCTGTTGACTAGAAATGGGCCACATAAACATAACAGGAAGAATTTATTTAGAAGATTTTCAGCTCAGGTGAATGCACTGTTTTTGTAAGCAAATACTTAGCTCTCTATAAACTTACAGGTGACTTTGGAGCTTTGTTTTTGTAAATGCTTTGGCTTTTTAAAATTTGTAATAAAATAAGGGATTATTTCTTCCTTTGTTAATGAGCCTTCCACATCTCTTACTACACAAATTGACAAGATTAGGGATTAGAGAATGTTTAATTACTTTCCCAGGCTGTTTAATGTTTGCAAAGGCTGCTTAGAACTGTGGATGAAAAGAGAATAATTATCACTTAATTATATAATCTTTAAGGAAAACAGGAACGTTTTATCTTTGAACTGTATGTATGACAGATAACACAATACTCTTGGGTTCAAAAAACCTCAGAAATCGTGGAAAGTTGAGCACCTGATATCTGTTATATCAGTTCAATGCATTAATACAAGTGCGCAAGACCAAAAAGGTTCTGTCATATACTATGCTCTGTTAAAATGTAATTTTTTTAGGTGAGTACTTTAGACTCGCAAAAATACAGTCACAGAGAGAGGGAGAAGTATTTACACCCTAAAAGTACCAAGGGGAAGATAAGTGACATTGTTTTAATGGATAATGAAACAATTAGATATTCTTTGTTATTTCTTACACTGGTTCAAAGTCCCAGCTACATTCCTTGGTGACGTTTTGAAGAAGACTGACAAAAATTCACTGATGTGTTACTTCTAAAGCAGGAGAGACAGGACTATAAAGGAATAACTGTTTGAGGTATTGAAAATTGCTCAGATGCAATCTCTTCTTCGGACAGAGACATGTAAATGTATTGTCATAAATTCAAATATTCAGGTAAATTATTTGTAATAGACCTAGATAATTCTAGTAATTCTAGTACAAGACTGTACCTTGGAAAAATCTGTCCTAATAGACCTTCTTTAGAAAAGTATCTCTATAACACTGCTAAGGCTATACTTCATGACTTGTTATTGTACTTTAAAAAAATGAAGCCAGGAGGAGCTTTTTCTGTTGAAATCCATGGAGTTTAGCCTTATTGAAGGAACAAGGCAGAAAAGTGCTCATACTGGAGTAAAAAGGGGGGAGAAAAGTATTATTTCCCAGACAGGACAAAATTTGAATTAATCCAGTCATCCTAAAAATTTCTATTCTTCTTTTTCTTAATATGTCTTAAGGTATGTTAACTCTGTTCTAGAAGCTAATTTTAATTAAGATACATAAATGAATAGAATAGATAGGATCTATTATAGAATAAATTAAAATCTAACAGTTGGAAGTCCTGACATGTATCTTTGGCATGAATACTGTCTTTACCTTAATATATATATTGAGTCTCTATATAATAGATCTGTATTTAGCTATGAAGTCAGCTACACTGCGCATTCCTATAGTGTTAAATAACTTCATGATATTGTGATGAGTTGACCCCAGTCAGCAGCCAGGCATCCACACAATCACTTGCACACTATCCTGTTGCTTCCAGGAGGGCAGGGGAGAGAAAATGAAGAGAAAAGGAAAAAAACAAAACAAAACAAAATCACGTGGGCTAAAGGTAGTTTAAAATGTGAAAGATGGGGGGGAGAGAGATGCAAAGGCAAGCCCCTTTCCACAATCAGCCTGATGCCCAGCCAGCCTTTGAGCAATGGACACCTTGGAAGATAAAACCTCCACCACATTCTCTCTCCTGCTTAATGTGATTTATTGCTGAGCATGATGCCACATATTATGGAATATCCCTTTGGACAATTTGTGTCTTTCCCAATTCCTCTTTTCTCTCCTCCAAAGGAGAGAAGCAAACTTTGTGTGTCCTTTTCCTCTGTCTTTGGACCCATTGTCATAGTTAGAGGGGCTGGGACCAGTTTATTGTTATGTGGTTAGAAGCAAAACTGTGTATTTTATACTCTCTCTGTCATTGCTCAGGGGCTGTTAACAAGTCATCAGTAGCAGTTGCCCATGACCTGTTGTGGGATGCTCCGTCCAGGTGGGAGGAGCCGAGTGTTGCCACCCGGACATGGTCTGGGGCGGAGGTCAGCGCGAGGGTCAGGCCCCGCCGGATTTCTGGACCTGTTCGGCGCCTTCGGGAACCTGCTCGGACCCAAGGGAGCGGCGCGAACCTGCCTGAGCAGCGGCGGCAGTTTTCTCCAGAGGAGGGGAGAACCAGACCTTTTCTCCACAGCATCGCTGCTTTCAGCGGGACCACTGCTGCAACAGGACCGTTTCACCGGGACTGCTACCACCACCCCAGCCGGCAGTGTCGGGTTGTATGCGGACTCTGTTTCGGGGTGTTTCTTTGTACCCTTGCATTTCTCTTGTTTTGTATTTCTGACTTGAGTCCCTCGCTGTTTTGCTTTTCAGACCATTACACCCACACATGAACATGATGATCTACTGCTGTTAGGATTGAAGAAGAACACACAGCTGTTTTACTCTGTGTCATGATTCTAGCCATTAAGGGATTTTTTCATGATCTATCTGTCCAGATTCCTTGCCTATTCCTTGAAATCCCACTAAACCTTTCTAAAATGGCTGATGATTCCTCCTAAAAGTTCTCCAGCCTTACTATCTTTCTGTTGTTACGTATTTCCTCTTAAATGCTCAAATCATGATCAGCACATTCCAAACAAGCTTCTACTCTTCCTCATTTCCTCTCATGCAATCCAAATATGTTAAAAAGGCTGGAATAGGAAATTTTGATGATAGCAAGGGTACTGCACAACTTCTTTCATTCCTGATCACATCTCTTTTTTTTAACAAGATAGTAAACAGATCACACTAGTCTTTTTTTTTTGTCTTTTTTTTTTTTTCTGGAGGTTTGTGTGTGTGTGTGTTGTTTTGTTGGTGGTGGTGGTGTTTTTTGGTGTTTGTTTGTTTGTTTTTTTTTGTGTAAGGTCTTGCAACATTTGTAAATGCTACAGTATTTCAGAATCAGTTCATGGTATCAACAGATACCTACCAGACAGGATTTCCTGTTGTTTTATGAAAAATAGCAGCTATAATAGACTATATACAATTTTATAATCTCTGTCATGCTCAGTTTAATAGCTGAGTGGAACAGTTGACATTATAATTTATTATATATGTAACATGAGCATTTACAGGAAAAATAATTTTTGAAAGAATCTTGAGGTTTGGGGATTTTTTTGGTGTTGAAATCAATATGGGGCTGGAATATCTGTTGGGTTTTCTTCTTTAGTAAGAGCTCAGTCTCAGGTGACTAGTCCTTTTATTCTTTAATGCTAGAATATAATTTCACCAAATTATTTTTCTTTTTTTTTTTCAGTCTTAACTAAGATTGTCAAACTATGTATCTTCAGTTAGTCCTTTGTTACGACCTATCAACTCATCTGATGCTGAGAATCCATTCATTTAACCCTTGTAAGTGAAACAGGTTGAATTTGGTTTATGAGGAATAGATATAGGTGAAAATATAAAATAATTGTATCACTTCCAAGCCCAAGATTCATGCTCCATACTGTGGTACCTGCATTACTTGTGAGCAAGCAGTTGGGAATGCTTGTAAGATTCAAAAAGGAAACATCAGACCTCTATCTCCAGATGTATCATAGATGTACAAGACTTGCTGAGTCTTATATCAAAGATTTATTGCTCAGATATCCAGTGTATGAATATGCAGTTCACACACATCACTTGCAGTCACACAAACAGTTTCTGGGATACAGTTAATGATATGAACTACATTTGTCCAACTGTATCTACTATCTGAACGTGACACTAAATTAATGGGGATTCTGGGTTAATCTACAGCAACATGGATTGCAAATCTATAAAAATGAGTCCCTTCGAGAAGCAGCTTCTGAAAATTCAAGTAAAACTCCTAACTGCTGAACAAACACATGCATCATCAAATCTACAACAGAGCTTTCTTGAAGGAATGAAAATAAATATTTTATAAAGTGCATCCACAGGATATGCTGAATCTACAAATAAAATTCCAGCTCAGAGTTGGGGCATAAAAAAATTACATTACAGGAAAAGAATTACTTCTTTTCAAAATAAGGCCTAAAAACTAACCAGCTAAAATGAAAGAGTATATTCTTAGTCCTTAATATATTCATTATAAAAAAAAAACTACTCACATGTGAGAATATACCTTTATAAATAGCAATGAAGAAAACAAGAAAACTTAGCTCATGATACCTCACTTTCAAGTTCTGACTGGTATAAGTAATATATATCTATCATATAAATGTATAAAAGAAAGATTTAAATTTCTGCATCTGTTGAACCCAAACTGTTACAATACATGAAATATTTATTTATTTCCAGAAGTGAACCTTCCATTACTCCCTTCTGGTATTGACTTTAAAAACTTTGCAGACTATGATGCTCCCCTCTACAAACAGGAAGCTTTACCGTACCTTTCAAATTGACCCTTTCTGATAATGACACTATCAAGTCAGAGTTTACCACTGGCGTGGTTAACTTATAATGAAGAGTCAAATTGCAGCTCAGAAGCACAGGATCTCTTCTGAGATCAAATTCCTCAATGTGAAATAATTAGAAATTAGTCAAGGTATTCTGAAATCAAACTACGTTTACAAACACAAACAATATCCTTTCTTCTTCCTTGTAACTATAAAAAAAAACCCAAACAACTAACAAAACAACAAATCAGTAGAAAAATATTAACTAGATCTATGTTTCTCCATATTAAAAATACTTGTCACAAATTTAGTACCGAATATTATTCAGTCAGCAAAGGAATAAACACATTGATGAAAAAAAATCTTTTGTAGGCTATAAAATACATCAGGACTTCTGCAAAGCATTTGACACTGCCCCACATAACATCCTTGTCTGTAAGATGGAGAGACATGGACTTGAAGGATGTACCACACAGTGGATAAAGAACTGGCTAGAAGGTGGCACTTAAGAGTTGTGATCAACATCTTCATGGCCAGGTGATGACCAGTGACAACTGGAGTTCCGCAGGGATGTGTTCTGGGTCCAGGGCTGTTCAACATCTTTGTCAGTGACATGGACAATGGCATTGAGTGCACCCTCAGCAAGTTTGCTATTGACACCAAATTGTGTGCTGTGGTGGACTCACTTGAGGGAAGGGATGCCAAACAGAGGGACATTGACAGGGTTGAGAAATGGGCCGATGCAAACTGCATGTGGTTCAACAATTCACAGTGCAAGGTCCTGTATCTGGACTGGGCCAATCCCAGGCACAATTACAGACTGCGTACAGGGTGGGTTGAGAGCAGCCCTGAAGAGAAGGACTTTGGGGTGTAATTGTTGAGAAGTTCAATATGAGCTGGTAGTGCACTCATGTGGCTCTGGAGGCCAACTGTATCCCAGGATGCAGTTCTTCAGTAGAAGAGTGGTGAGACTCTGGAATAGATTGCCCAGAGGGATTGCAGATGCCCCCTCCCTGGAGGTGTTCATGGCCAGGTTGAATGAGTCCTACAGCAAGGAGGTGAGAAGCATCTAGGTGAGAGATGCCCTTGCCCATGGTGGGGAGGCTGGATTAGATGATCTCTAAGGTCCCTTCCAGCCTAAGCCATTCTATGATTCTATGATACACTCGTGTGCACATCCTTCTGTTTTCTCAGCAGTTTGTTCCACAGCAATCCTATTAATGTTGGAGGAGCTACATTTGAAATTTGTATCAACCATCCCAATGGTGCTTGCAGTTTTATTGTGACTGAGCCTGAGAGAATATGCTCAAGGAAAATCTTTTTCTCAGATAATTTCAAACCAGAATTTGACTGGATACTACTAAAAAGTAGTGATTTTTACAACAAATGCTAAAATCAGTTCCTCAACCTCTGTCCTGTTAAATTTTCATCAGTATAACTAGAAAGCTGTCAGCATAACAGTAGCTCACTGAAAATGAGCTCCATGTACTAATTGATTAACAGGCATCTGTGTAAGAAGACAAAAGTACAACACAAACAAACAAACAAAAAAAAAAAAAAAAGAAAGAAAAAGACTTGATGTCTGTTTTTTCTATTGGTGGTGGACAAAAATGGACATCTGAAAATGAATCCACACAGTCTAGAATTATGAGCATCAGCCTACCTCTTAATAACTCTATGCACTTCATCTAGAAATATACAGAACAGGATCTAAACAGCCAAAGGTAACTAAAGAGAGTAACAAAGGCATCCTCAAAAGCCATAAGCTATTTCTCTGATTCTAACAGTGACATCTGTCATTACATGTAGGATCCCAGTTCAAGTTGTCTAAGCACTTCCTAGTTCTTTCGTTGTAATGAAAGCATGAGGAATTTAAGATGTGGAGGAGAAAAATAATTTTTAGCTAATGCTGAAGTCTTCATTTCTTTGCTATACAGAAAGGAAATTAATAAATCACACTAGGTATATCCCAAACACCTTCAAACACCTGATTTTTTTCAAATGTTGATTAAATTTTTCCCTATTGCAAACTTGAAAGATCATTTCAAGTCTAATCTGTGCTGTTATTTATCACATCACAAAACAAGCAAATCTGCTAAGACAGTACAAAAGTACCGGATAGGATTTGCAGCTAACAGCTTCAGATTGAAAAACTCCTGACAATCTCTGCACAACCAGCTCCCACTCAAGAGATGCACACTGCTTCCTCACCACCAAGTATTCCACAGAGGCATCTGTTTCACAGATATTAGTGTGATGTCACACATTTTACCCAGACAGGCATTGCAGGATGCCTGTCTCTAAAATAATCTAACACACTCTTGCTGTACTACATGATAATAAGAATTAACAGTGTAACCAAAAAACAAACAAACAAAAACAACAAAAAAAACCCCTCCACTGCAGAAGTGCTATGCACTTGGAATGAACTTTAATCTGATTATTTTCAGCGTATAAGTCTGCAACATATTTTTGCAGAAAAGACATCTTCATCTATGTATTAAGCCCTGTTACTTCATATCAGTTGCTTTTGATATATGTTCCCTGTAAAAAATGTTACTAAATCAAAAAAATCTTTATATTTAATAAAAATATTAAATAACTATTGTAGAGGAACTCTGAACAAGATAATTATTTTGAAATACGTAATTTCTGGTGAAGATTTTGTTATATTCCTTGAAAATTTATTTTTAAATGTTGAAAAGCTACTTTGAAAGAAATTCATATTTTCTCTTTCAAAAGAGATTTACAAGCAAGTTGGAAGTGGACATATTGATCTCATTGAGGGTTTTTTCCCTCTTAGCTGAGTATCAGTGACAGTCTTAATTCTTCTGCCTTTAACCTTTTTTTTCTTAACATTAGTAAGAATGGAAACCTCTGCAACACAGGGTTAATCTCCAGATCTTTCCTTTTCATTCTTAACAGTAATTCTAAACACTGATCATGTATCAGTAACCAAAATACTTCAAATGAAAAAAAGAAACGTTTTTAACATGCAATTGAACTAGTTTTATCCTGCTAGTTGTGGGTAGTGATGTCAAAAGAAACAGACAAACACAGCTTATCAATACCTGTCTCTGAGGCTGGTGTCACCAGCAGAATTTTAGGGTTTTGAATTGTGGGATGGACTATGCAACACTAGGCCTGCTGGGACCTGGTGGGATTCATCTTTCTCAATGAGGGAAAAGTTTGGGGTTTTTTTTACAAATCAGCAGGGCTGTTTGAAAGTTTTAATCTAGGTTTGAAGAGGAAAAGGGATAAATTCAGGCTTACTAGTGATAAGCTATAGGCTGTCATGATGATGTTTGATGATGCATAGTGTGGGCCTTCAATCTGCTCCACAATGTACTGAGTACACTGGAGCATATCTGAAATGTTTGTCCACTAACGTACAGTGTGAGGAATAAACAAGAGGAACTAGAAACTCTTGCTGAGTCCCAGAGCTATGACATCACTGACAAAAGTGAGATTTGATGTGAAGAGTCCTGTGACTGGAGTACTGTGATGGATGGTTATAGGCTCTTCAGGAGAGATAAGCAGGGCAGGAAAGGTGGAAACATAACATACATAATGGAGGGGTTGGACTGTATAGCACTTGCAGTTGGGGATGATGTGGTTGAGCATCTCTGGGTAAGGATGGGTGTTCTGTGACTTAAATGATGCCCTATTGTGGGAGAAGGAGAAGAGCTGGGGGACTCTGAGAGCACTTTTCCTAGGGATCACACCTCTGTGCCTCTTGGGCACTAGGACCACCCTCCACCTCCCCTCATGAACCCTGGTATTCCAGCCCTCTCTTCATCCTGGGCATGGGCTACCCTGGATGAGAGGGTGGCAACTATGTTCTAGTAGGGTCAGGGGTCCTCAGAGACTGCCCTGCTTTGTTGTCTTCCTGTAAGTGGCAGACCCCCATGCACTCAATGGTGGCTGCAAGGGGATGAAGCATCCAAAGATCCTGCAGGCAGCAAAGGGAGGCCCAGCTGGCCTGTGCAGCTTAATAGAAGAATTGCTGATTGCCAGGTGTCGTGTGACCCCTTCTTCCCCATGCCCCAGCTCTGTCCCTGGAGCATGGAGAGGTGCCATCTCTTCTGCACAGAGCCCTGAGGGAGAGGGGAGGAGAGAGTCTGGCATCCTTCATGCCTTGCTGTCAGCACAACTCAAGGAGCCTGATGGAGGCCATCAAAGGAGGTCCTTGGGACCTGGAGGTGGGGATGGGTTTAGTGTGAGATGCACCCTCGCTCTATTCGCTAGTATGAAGGACAAAGTTTCTTGCAGCTTTTGTGGTTTCTTGCTTATCCATTCTGAGCAAGAGCTCTCCCATTTTATTGGAAGAATTGTAAGCAGCTCCTGAACTAGAGCCTTCCAGTAGGTTTCCAGGAAGAAGCTCTTGCCCTTCTCAGGACATCTGCCAGAGAACATCACTTGGAGGAACATAAAGGACAAGATGACATCTGGGATAATTCAGCACAGCTTCACCAAGGACAAGTTGTGCTATGACCAACATGATCCTTGCTTTGAGAAGGTGACAGTCCTAGGGGGACAAAGGGAGAGCAGTGAGTGGCATTTACTCTGACTTCAGTAAGGCCCAAGAACACAATTAGGAATGACTCCTCTAGGAAGTGGTAATGGCTCCAAGGCCTCCAGTGTTGCAAGAACCATTCAGACAATGCTCTAAGATATATGGTTTAACTTTAAGGGTGCCCCATGTGGAGTCAGGCGTTGGACTCAATGGTCCTTGTAGGTCCCTTCTGAATCAGGATGTTCAATGATTCTATTCTATGATTTTATACCACCTTTTTGCATTTTTGTCCCTCTTTTTGCTGTCCTTTTGATGACATTAAACATCAATTCAGAAACCCTGAGGAAGACTAAAATAATGAACAGACCTATCTGTGCTATAATACAAAACAAAAAGATTATATGCAATTCACCTTGAAAGCAGAAGCCATCATTATTTCTTTTCATGGCTATTTAAAAAGTTTTAAAAAAACCGAAAGCTGCTGAAGTGATATTTTCACCTTTATACATTGTCCTAAAGAAAGCGACATGGTTGAAAAATCATCAGAAATTCTATTTTCCACTTCCATTGTGAAATTAAGAGAGCTTTTGCATTTTGAACTCTACCCACACACTGCAGCAGCAGTCCCCTGGATTGTTCTGAGTCTTAAATAGGTGTGCTTTGGAGAAAGCATAAGAAAAAAATCCTTCAATAGATCCCACGCTAATGACATACTAAACTTTTAAGAAGTTTCCTTTCCATATTTATTGAAGCCAGGCAGTTAATTTTCTACTCGTGTCTCAACGTATTCACAGTGTCCTACAGGAGATTTGGATATTTCTCTGCTTGGACAATTGTGGCTGTAATTATCTGTTATCCCAGCAGCCCGAGCCTTTTTGTGAGAACATATTATTAGTTGATGGCAGTGCTCAAATATTATCAGACATGGGCAAAGAACAATCTCTGGGCCTAGCTTTTCTTCATATATGCTGGTACATGAATCAATAATAGCTCTTCAGAACTTAAAAAGTCTACCCCAGAGTGAGATTGGAGTAATGAGGGAAAAAATCAGGCTCTCCAGTTTGAAATTGTCTTATTAGAGAAACCAGTTGGTACTTAAAAATGAACTTTTTTTCAATTTTATTTTTTGCCTCATCTGTGGAAACTGTGGGTCTTCTGAGGGTGATAAGGGACAAATACCGTCATAGTCTTAACAAGAGGGATTTCATGTACATTATTGCAATGCATAAGTGCAAAATATGTGCCACATTGGATGGTATCCTATTTACCCTGTCACCAAGTCCCTTCTGGGAAGTCACTAAAACTTCTTTGCATATTATGTCTTCATTTCTAAAATATTTCAGATCAGATCTCAGTGAAACTGGCACAAAAATTCCAAAACTAAAGCAAGGCACAGCATACTGGAAGGCATGTCTTTATCCGTACAGTGTACGATTGTGCCTTTGTGATCGAGCAGGCTGTTCTGTCAGGGAAGTCCTAGTGGATGTAGGAGGGAAGAGGCACTTTCCATGACTGGTGAACGCTGTGCAGTAATGCACTTCCAGTCTCTTAAAAGTCTGAAACTGTATGGTCACCCAGCTCCACAGGATTCCACAGATCTGCTGTACTATCATAGGATGGATAGTTTGGGCAATATCTGAACTGTGATTCAGTTGTGTACACTGAAGGTCTTTCCTTTTTGTCTAGTCCAGTCTACACCTAATATGTAGAAAATACTTATAAGTCAATCTTTACTTAGAGTGACTGGTGAGTTTGATAATGAACATGAAACAGCCTGTGTATGGTTTATAGTTTATGGTTTCTAGTTCAATGTTTTCTAGAGCAATGACCCTCCTTAAATTATTGAGGTTCCTGCAAATCATTAGCCACTTATGAAGGACTGGCTAAACAGGCTGAGAGTGGAGTAGTCTGTCTCTTCCTCTCAGTCTTCCACTCTTTCACAGGTCACTCATTCCTGCTCTATAAAGAATATTTCTTTGGAAATTAAGGCTTTTCTACAACACAGTAAATTAAATGCAAATTCAATAAATATATTAGAGTTTATGTCAAAGACTTAGTTAACATAAGCACAGGTACATTTTTTAACCCTCTTATGTTTTTCACCGGCATTGAATCATTAATCCTTCAGGACTTTTCCCCTGTATCCACTTCAGCACTACAGAATTTTAATTGCTTAAAATAATTTAAAGAGAGCTTGTACATATTTATGATATATTCTGTTCAGCTTAGAAATGTGGCATCTTGAAAATGCAACAGAAACTTGAATTTCAGATTTATGATGGTAGACTTGTTTTCCTCATTTTATGTTCTACATTAACTGAATTTATTACCAGATTTCTGAGTTTGGGCATAAAAAAGTTGAACACAAGGATGAAAACATAGTGACTGCATAATTATAGGTTTAATACCAATAAATTAGCAGTGAAATGTTCTCATTGTTTCACCTGATTTTGTCCCCTTTTAACTGATGCCAACTAAGACAAAACACTGTCATTAGAAATGTAAATTAAATAGGGATCCTATTGGAAAGCATTAAGGCACTATTTCCTACCTCACTTTCTGAAATCCAAAGCTATCTAAAGCACACTTGCTGTGTTCTTGATCTCATAATGAGACTGTATATTAAAGTGAATTGCAGGAGTCCATACAATTCTGTTTTCCACAGTATTAATTCATTGAAGTCTGGAATTGAGTTGTTTAAAATAAAAAAACACCATGGCTCTGGGTTAGCCTATGAGAAAGACAATTTTTTCAAGGATGATGAGATGAAAAGTTGACTTTCCATCTCAATAAAACTCAGTATCACATAAGGATGACCATTCTTTCAGGGCTGAAGGAAACAACTAGAAAAACTTGAGAGAATAGAAGGGCAATAAACAGTACCAGGGAAAATCTTCATATATTTCTGTGTAGACTAAGCAAATGCCACATTAGGTGATGGATGCAGCGCACGCATTTTTAGGGGTCAGACAGGATTGCTTCTTTAAAAAATTGTTCAAAGATGTCTGACCTCTCTTCCTCTCTCCATGGTCTGCCTTCTCCCCAGTGCACTGAAAAAAAAAATAAAAAAAATTGCATCTTGAATTAGGCCTAAAATCTAGCTTTAGAGGCTACTACCAATGAGACCATACCATATTTGAATTCAACTTCATTATAAAATGTACCATCTCTCCTCATCCATGAAATGGGCTCTATTTTGCTGTTATTGGGCAATAATATTTAACAAAAACAACAAAACCAGAAAAAGTAAAGTACTAATAAGAAATAACAGTTTCTGGTGGTATGAGGACAGTGTGGGAAACCTGTATAAAATACAGGATATTCTGAATATAGGTCACCTGTAAAAAACACTTCTGTGTCTCAAACCCCCAAACTAGTTAAAGTATAGAAGAAAAAAGTTGAAAAAGATTTCTGAAAGTAGAAATCGTGTGCAATTATAGATTTTTTTTTAAAAAAAAAAGCTTCAGACTTTGTTAAGCTGTAATGTAAAAAGAAATAAAGTGAAAAACTTTTTGTGATGTAACTTTTCAGAGATATAAACATTTTCACTGCAACATTGGAAAGCAAAATTTGACCAGAGTCAGTAAACGTATCAGAAACCAAAAGAAGAATGCAAAGAAGATAAAACCAGAACAGAGAGCTCAATCTGCTATTTGTACAGAAATCTGCTACAAAAGAAAGTAGGAAAGGAAGCTCACACACTACAAGTTCCCTTCGTGGAGATAAAGAATATAAAGAATTTTTTTTTGGAAGCAGCCTCTAAAGACCTCCTAGTCCAAAACCCTGATCAAAGCCAGGCCAGTTTAGGGCATGTTGACCACTCCAGAGACCCTGTGTGCAACCTGTTCAAGTGTCCGATCACCCTCACTTTGAAATTTCATTTCCTAACACTCAATCAGCTTTTCTGAGATTGTAATTTTTGGTTGTTGTCTCTCACCCTGTGTACTTTGTGGTAGAGTTTGACTCCTCCTCCCGCTCCCCCAAGGTCTATTTCTTCCTAGGCTGCAGGACATTATCCAGTAATATTTCCATACTGATACATGAGGGACACCAGGGTAATCAGCCCCTGTCTGCACTTGATGCCATGGATAACGCCTTTGAGACCAGGTGACCAGCTATTTTTTTCCATCAATTTATAGTCTAGCTTTCCAGTCCATGTCTCACCAACTTGGAGCAAGATACTATGGGAAACCATGCCAAAGGCCTTGCTGAAGTCGAAGTAAGCAACATCCATTCCTTCCCCCTCATTTACAGAGCCAGTTGCCTCATCACAAGAAGTTATCACATTGATCAGGCTCCAGTTTATCCCTGGCAAATCTGTGATGGCTGTTTCCAGTTGCCTTTTGTATTTTAAATTCCAGAATTATTTCCTCCACAGACTTCCCGAGAATTCAAGTAAGGCTGACTTGTCTGTAACTCCCAGATGCTAAACCTCTTGCTGGTATATGGTATATACTAACTCTTCCATAATGTGGATATAACGGAAGAGGAACAAAAGCTGACAGACACAAGAGACATATTTTAAAAGCAGGTTTTGGAAGCAACCCTTGAAGGAAGATGGGATTCGGAATTCTCGCCTTCATACCATAACATTGTTATTAAAATACATGTATTATACAAATACTTATGTGTATAATACTTCTATTATAAAAATATAATATAGAATGAAATTAACACCTTTAAGGACAAATATAATATAATAGGAAAGAATAAAGTTTGTTTGTTTCTTTGGGTAGTTCTTTTGTTTTTTATTTTTTTTCTGAATAAAGTGCAAGTCTGTCTCATTGGTCTACCAGAGTTCCTTTCAATAAAATGCAAAGCATGGTGGGGAAGGACAAAATTTATCATGTAGTAAAGTGCAAAAATGCTTTTGATTAAGTCCATCACCATAAAGTGTTAAAAGAAGTCAGATGTGATGTAATGCAAAGGCATGCTTCACAGATTTAAAATTGGTCAAACAACAGAAAACAATCAGCCTTCACAATGCATGGTGGTTACCAGCATAGCTCGTAATTTCTCTTGCTGATACCCATAGTGTTTTAAAGAATTCATAAGCTATCTAGGAAAGGTGAAAAAATTTGCAGCTGGCATAAAATAGTTCAAGACATTCAAAAGCAAATTTCACCCAGATGTACTGCAGAACATCTCACATTACAGAAAGACTAGGTGATAAAATTAAACTCTTTTTGTATAGGGAAACTGTCCTGGTTTGAGTGAGAATGGAACAATTCTGCTCAGTGATTTTACTTTTCAGCTCAGTTATTCTAACTCACTGCACAGTCTGAAGTTAGCAGCCTGATGTCACAGACAGTGTCTGCTGCTGGCAGTGATCACACCCCGTGTTTAGAGTTACTACCAAGGGTTGGTGTGCAGACCAAGGGCACTGCTGGATCTTGTGCACCATGTTTGAGGGTGCAGAAGGTAAAAGGCAGCACCTGCAGGGAGGAGCAGACAGGACAGGTGACCCCAAACTAACCAATGAGGTATTCCATCCCATATACATCATATTAGGTATAAAGCGGAGGGATCACGAGGGTCTCATACCTTCTTTACCATCTTGGCCTGCTTTGCCGGCTTTGCTCAGCTTGGCTCAGGTCCTCTTCTGGTTTCTTCTTCGGAGCATCTGAGGAGGACTCGGTCCATCCTGCCTTTGATCCCCATCTGTATGTTCCTGAATCTGGTACCAGAATCCAGCTCCTGAACACAGTTCCTGTCTGCTGCTGGGCCCAGTCTGGCTCTCTCCTGGTGCCTGTTCCATCAGTGGTGATGGTGATATAATTACCAACAGGGGCGTTGGGTTCAATACTGGTTTTGTATATATTGTATATATTCCATTATTATAAATTTCATTTAAACTGTTCTAGTTTCCTTTTCTAATCACTAAGTCTCTCTCCCTTATTCCCTTTCTCATTCCCTTTGGGGAGGGAGGGGTTTAACAGAGACCATCTGCTATGAGGTCTAAGGGACTGCCCTGACCCTAAACCATGACAGAAACACATGAGGAAAAAAACAAAAACAAAAACAACCAACCAAGCAAAAAAAGACTAACCATACGTATGCAATCAGGAGTTCTAAACTACTACCACTCAGGAAAGAGGCAGGGTGACTGTCACAAGTTCCTTGAAATGCCAATTTAATCGTCAGTGCCACTCCCCAGAAAAGTCAGGTATTATTACCTGAATAGAGAGGTGGGGATCAGACAGAAAATATCTGCATACCTTTGAATAAATCAGTAGTGTGCTGATCCAGCACACAAAACCTTTTAACAGAGGAACCCATTGCTGCAGGAAATAGTGAGGACTAACTCTATTTATAGATTCAGAAGACATTAATCAAATGCCTGAGGACAGATCCTCTGGGAGTGTTAAGTACAGTAACCCAGGAAACCTCCAGCTTAAATCACTGCTCGCCAGCATCTTGAAAAGTGCACCAAGGGATGCACATGCACAATGGATATATCTGTACCTGCCAGAGACATCATACCAGCTCAGATGAATCTTTGCTTCAACCTAGGGCAGAACTTACCTTATAATTCTCTGAGTTGTAAAATGCAAACCAGAGTTATATTTCAGTATTCATTCCAGGTTTTATGTGTTACATTTTTAGTGCAGTAAGTAAGAGAAATTAAAACATTGCATTTAACAACCAATCTTGACAGAAAAGAGATTTCAAGAGATTGGAGTGATAACTCCCTCAAACATAATTTAGGTAAATGAGGTTAATACATTTTGAATGTAGACACTATTGAAAGATAAAACCATGGCCTGGACTAAAGTCCTGTTTGTTTATTTGATATCCAAGTGAAATAGATCATCTGGTATTGAAATGACAGAGAGTTAGTAAAGACATCATCTCCCAGCATTCACAGAGCACTTTATCTTTTCCTCAAGAGTTATTCATTAAGACAGCTTGTTGAACAATCAAAAGGCAGATGCAGAGGTATGTAAAGAATCAGTGGAAAATGTCTTTTGCCTTTTTCAGTCATTGCAATGCATTATATTTACCCTTAATTTATGAAGCACAAGAAAAAGTTTGTTAGGCCATAAAATTGTAAATGAGAACAAATTATTGTGCACTGAAGATAATCACATTAGATAACTTTACACTAGTAGTACACTAAAGATAGTGCCTTTCAGCTGTTCTTTAGCACAAATCTACTAGCTAAGTACAGCTATAAATGAGTATCTAACTTTCACCGAAGTTACCAGCTGAAAAAAAGATAATATTCCCTGAATCCATTCTTATAAAAATAATTTTAAAAGCTATAAAAAGGCAATATTTGAGGAAATGGAATTTTCTCCTAAACCTGGCCAGAATACAGGGAGCTTGTTCACTTCATATTAGGGTTTGTGGCAAGCACTTCCATTTCAGTAATAAATAATGCTGACACTTGTGCCCTTCAGTATGAATAAGGGTATTAGCATATGATGAAATGCAGTCAACCTAGAGCATCATAAGTTATTATTTAAAATTTAAGGCACCTTAGCTATCTTTGTGCATACATCTGCAAAGAGAAAACATACTTAAACTTCAGTAGCATATGTTTAATTTAAAACAGTCCACCTTAGAAATTTGCAGACACATTATCTTACCGCTATTCCAGGGTTAGCTATGGCATTGTAAGGACACTTGCCCATTTAAATGCTGAATATATATTCTATCACACACCAAGGCTCAAAGGGCACCAGAACTTGGTTCCAGGATTCTCAGTTTATTATACTGATTTTGTACTACAGAAAATTAATGCTGGTTATAAAACATACCAAGTTCATAAACTAGACAGAATAACCAAGTTGGGAAATTCATACATATACAACTTTATGAGACAGAATGAGATATCTATTAGTCATGGCCAAACTGCGAGCAAGATTCATTTGTTCAATTCAAGCAACACTCTGAACAATGCAAATTGTTTCTGAAGGAATGCTGATCTTTCAGGAAGAAATTGCTTTCCAAGATTTTGGATTTCTCCTTAGAAAGGTAGGTACTTCCATTTGATACAGTGGCTTTCATCGCAGTGGTACAGAACTGTCATACTGGAAAGGACTTGTAGAGCCAAGAGACACTTTACAAAAGCAAAAGGATGCTGAAAATCCTGTCTCTCATAGTAATCAAAGGGATATTGTCATTAAGGCACTTAAGACTTTGGGCCAAATTACTCCAGACTCCAAAACAGTTTTTATTTTATATGTACTTTTGCTGTGTCCAAAGAATTCCATACTGCACTTTCGCCTACTTTACTGAAGATATTTGCCATGAGACACAAAGGGTTATTGCTATTATTTTTAACATAATTGTCGTCTCATTTCATTAAATACTACATAGCATCAAACAAAACTATTTTTGGCCTTGTTAAATGCTCTTCCCAAAAAAGGATTGGATTTTAATTACATATGTTATTTTATGGGAATAAATTAATGTCTGAATGATCATTTTTAATGACCTTGAGTCTGAAAAATAATGAACAATTAAAACAAATTATAAGAAGTCAAATTTTAAAGTTTCTCAGGAAACTGTTTCAGCTCTTCACATTCACTAATATCAAACTAGTAAAAGACTTCATATTCCTCTTTCTTCAACAGATACATGTCAAAATCACATCCTCCAGCTGGTGAATATCTGTCACAGTTGTGCTGATTAAGGGACACAGAGTGCTTGGAATTTCATATAGGGAATCATAGTTTGCAGTCCTTCGCAATATTACTGGTGATGCTGTGAATAGCTACTGCAGTTGGGGAGTTTTAAGTGTCTGTCATTTCCAAATGCCTAGTATTTTTATTTTTTATTTCCACAGTGAGAAAAGGGATAGTATCTCAGGGCATCTATATAAAAAACAGTCAGCTAACAAGTCTAATAAATACACTTCTAGGTCGTAACAATGCCAAATGATATTCCTTTGTGCACCAGTTTCTTGCATGACAAAACAAAACTGATGCTTCGTTGAAACATTGCTAGACTGAGGGTAAAATGAAGTTGTGTCCATATTTGCAAAGCCATAGATGATACACGAGTTATGAAAAACCCTGACAGAGTTCAGTGTTTGCTAAGCGTTGTTTTTTTCATTCAGGGAGAAGCTGAAGGAACTTCTTAATTTATAGTCAGAGAAAAAGAGGAGTCCTAAAAAATACAAGACATATGCAACATCATTGAAGACGCAGAGATATGTGGTGATCATACAAATTTTCCAGGAACTTTAATTCAGGCTCCTGGTTTATTGTTATACTGTGTATGCATGCTTGTGGGAAACTACAAGTACAGATGAATTATGCCTCTGATATAAGCAAGACACCTGCAAGCTTGCAGCCAAGGCTGTGAGATAAAACCATGGAGGTGAGTAGAAAAGAAAAAGACAATGCTTAAGATGGCTTGGGATTTCTGCTTATTTTACTAGAGACTAAACAAAATATGGTTTTGGGTGGTAACAACAATATAAACAAACAAATAAAACCTTCAAAAAAATTTCAAATGTAATATAAGCAATCTCTTCAATTTTGAACTCTAGGTGACTCAATTAAAAAAAATAAATCAAATAATGCTGATTAGGGAGTTTAAAATATGCAGATATCCACCAAAGACGGCTACTTTCTAACCAAAATCAACAGACACTATTTATCCCTTCACTCCTCCTCATATTTAGAAAGCTCAGGAAAGGTATTTTTTTTTATTTTTCATTCCTTGCTTCTTTGTTTTTCCCAGCAGTGCTTTTCACATTAGACACTTTTTCCTTAAGAAAATTTTGATGAACTCAGTAGTATAGCTGTTCACTTTGCAATTTGGAAAGCAAAACCCCAGATTACATGGAGGTTGTTCATCAGTTCAGACATTTAGTTAGCCCCTTTTGTGATAGATATATTCCATGTGCTGTGCCCAGAAACAGGTTTGTTCTCAATGAGGTTCCTGGCACTATTTCCCTGAAGACTTAAGCCAAGTTCTGCAGCCTCAGAGCTTGCAGACCTGCCATCTAATATTTAAATTAAGTCTGATAAGCAGCTTTCATGCACTAAACATGAATATTACCATTATGTATCTATTTTATAGAGTAACCCAAATTCTATTTATACTAATGGAAAGTCTCTACTGACAGCTATGTTTTAATTCAAAATTTACGACAATATAAATGAAGTCAGAACCTGAGGCTGTGCCACTGTAAGAATATGTCTGAGTTTCTATTCTAAAACACAATACGACCTAAATGTGCTTGCAGGATATTCACTGACATGGTAATTCTGTGGAAAGATTCAACATTAGAGATGGAACTTCACAGAACTTCTCTGACTTGCATAGTGTGAGTGATGGGTAATCAGCATACCTTCAAGGACCTCCAATAAAAGTATAATCTAATTTTTCATAATGCCACTGAAGTGATGTTGGAACTCCTTCTTTAAGATACAGGTAAACAAAATCTGGAAATCTGCTTCTATTTTTATACATTTTTAAAATATATCTGGCCCAAATGTGATTGAAATCAATGGGAATCATCCTATCTACTTCAGTTGCAAACCCACACATATTTTTCCATACTGCCGTTGATACTAGTACAATATGAAATAAAGGCAGGTATAGAAGATATCTAAAAACATCTTTTGCAAGGAGTTCTTTCACTTGTTGTGGTCTCACAGTTGTGAAAATGGGACAAAAATAGCTCTGTGGTTATACTTTTCATGAAGTCAGGAGAAAAAATAGCCTGTAACAATGTGAAGAAATTCACCTTGGTACAAAGTGATTGCATTTTTAATACAATGCCTTTTTCCTCTGAAATTAAGCTTACAGAAGAAAGATCCTACATAGCTTCAGCCATGCAGCATTTCAGCGCCTAGCCTGGTTTACAAATCTGAGCATCAAAAGTACCTCTTTTAGGGAGAGCAGAGATACGTACCTATACAAGGACATTTGTCACATTGTACCCATTGACAGAACAGTATTCTACACACCTACCTAAGCTTAATTTAAACACTTGAGGTAAAGGTCTACAAATAATGTAGCCAAGATGTACCTTCATTAATGACAAAAAGGAGAGACAGCCTTGTTTAAGGAATGGCTCAGCTGGCCTGTTTTTGAAGTCTGCTTCTAGGTAAGACCAATCATAGCTTGGATTCTGTTGACTAGACGGTCATCGGCTACAGAAAGTGTTCATGGTGAATAGATCCAATAGAGACAGAAACATTTAGTCCCAGGATCCCACTTCTCATGCTTGCACACATTTAGATAGGAAAGGCCTGTCTTTTCCTAATTAATTCATGTTTATAAATCAGCTCAGCTATAATACCCACCAATTAGTCCTAGATTGCTTTAAAACATGTAATCTTGAAAATTAATATGCTTATTATTTGCTACCAAGTGAGTCAGATGCATTGTTTTTTCAATCCAGTAGTTCTGGTGGGTTTATGCTAAAAATGAGCAATGACAGCTTCAGCACAGGTTTAACTCAATGTGCAAATAAAGACAAAAGACTCAATTTGTTATGTGCTCTTTTCACAGACCTTTACTAATTTATCCAAAATTCCTCAGGCTCTATATCCTACCAACAATTCTACCATGAAATAAGGTTCATCTTCTACTGGTGAAAAACCTAACATGACTAAGAGATATGAAAGAAAAGGAGAAATAGAAGATATACAGACAAGTAATAAAAGTACTTCTTTGGTTTATACACAAAAAGGCTTAAGAAATTCACCACTTAAGAGATTCCTACTGATACATCCTTGTCCTCTTATGAAAATCATAGTTTATTGTTCTCACATGGTAGCAAATCAGTATTTAAAAAAAATATTCCCCTATATCAACTTCAGGACTACATGCCTGCTAACTTATTAATTACCAGTTTAACCAGCAGAGAAGGAAAGTGCAACTGGATAGAAACATTTCATAATTTGAGCCTTACAGCTTTGTACTTTCAAGTCATAGGCAACACATGAGGTTACTTTGCCTGAAAGTTCATATGAAGTCTCTGATAATATACTTTTCACAGATTTCTGTAACTTTTTTTTTTTTTTTTGCTTAGGATAATTTATGAATGATTTGATTAAGCTAAGGAGTGATAAATTTGTAACAGCAGTGGAAAAATCCAGTGTATGATCATGACTCACTAGCAGTAGCTGGCCCTAGTGACATGAGAGCTTGTTACTTTCTCATCCCCTAAAAAAATGATACACAACCAGCATTTGGCTACATATCCATGGGCTCTCTTTGAAAACACAGGCAAAATACTTCATAAAACATTGGGTTTTGTTGGTTTTGGAGGTTTTTGTTTGTTTGTTTGTTTTGGTTTTTTGTGTGTGTGTGTTTTGTTTGTTTGTTTGTTTGTTGTTTTTTTTTTTTTTTTCCCTCCAGGGATTTCTTTACACTTTCAGCTTTTCAGTTAGAAGCAGTATAACACTAAGTTACTCTTGGAACCTTTCCATTTTTTTGTAACATACCACAGTTTCTACTGTTTACAATTTTCCATTGTTTGATAATGTAGCTCATTCAGTTTCATAACGGTGGTATTCTGGTATTTTATACTTAAATAGACTATTTTTTCCTAAATCATAAAAAGATCACAAAACGTGTGAGTCTCCATTATTTCCTCTCATGCACACACTTGCACAAGATCTAAAGAATCTGAAATTAAAGAGTTACAAATACTTGCTATGTTTTTCATGAACAATAAGCAGATACCAAAGCTGAATAAATGCCTTTTTACTTACTAATTAGAACAGTGACATTTTCAAAATCACTTCAGACTGACAGCATAGCAGTTACAAACCCGCTTATAAAGTAAGAAAACAATAACTACATTTCCAGGTCTCCAACACATCACAGGGTACTCACGTATGGCAGTTGATCTGCCTTTCCGACATCTAGTACAGAATGACAGGCATGCTGTTGACCTACGTTTCCACTGCTGACATCCCCAAAATGCCAGAGAGCTCAGATCTTACTATTTCCCTTTTGATTTTGACAGACAAGAAGCATCTAGAAGGAGAATATGTATGCAGCAGTAGCTGCATTCAGAAGTTGATAATATTGGCTTAGATACTGGACCAGACTTCTCCACACAGTAACCTGGATGGGGTCTTCTACTGGTCATTCTTACCTGATTGTGTCTTCTACTGACAACAAGGTATGTACGCCCCAGTTTTCTGACTCTTGCCCAGATATCATATACTTTTTTTCCTAGAGCCTGACAAGAGCATTTTATCTTAGTTTTCATGACACAGTGGCTTTTCTCCAGTCATTTCCATTCTGCAGCACACATAACTCATCTTGAGCAAAATTACCATCTTCACATGTTCATATGTTTATAACATCTACACACACCCTCCCTGAAAACTTCAGAGTAGTTCACCTGCTCCCTGCTGTCTCTGCTAACTCAACTACCAAGCTGTAGCCACCTATTCCGATCAATTATTCAAACATTCTCTTAAAACCACACAAATTAAATTTCCTACCTTTGGAGAGCCCTCAGCTACTTCTAATATATTAATTAGTTCCTACCCACCCGGTCTGCACAATTCCTTATTCTTCCCTTGGTACTTTATTAATATGTAGTTTATTATACGTTAGCATAGCACAAATCAATTCAAAATATGTTTGTATATTGGCATTTGGCTAAGATGGATGTTCTCAAATAGCTTACTTTAAAAGTTGCAGATTAAAGGTTTAATCCATATATGTAAGTCATGTCAGTTCCCAGTGTTTGACTCTAAGAGATCTTCATTGTTGACTCTCTCTCTTGTATTTCCTTTCTCCAGAGTGTTAACAAGATGAATGATGAGTGCAATTGGGCCAAGACCTCCTATCTCAAAAGCTGCATACAGTTTAAGGAAAGATAGCAGGAGGGGGTGGGGGGAGCAGAAATTCAGTCAGTTACAATTAATAGAATTGGGCTGAGTTAACAGCACATGTTGAGACTCATCTGAGAAAGAGGCCATGTAGTCCAGATTGGTGGTACAAGATACTTAATTCACAGGATGTTGACACTCATTGGCAAGTGCAAGTTTAAGATGAAGCTAGTAAAAGCAGACTATTTATTTAACTAGCCTATCTAGATGTCAGTTTTTCTAAACAATTTGCATACACTGCAGTAGTGAGTGCATGAAACAACTCCCATCAGAACAATATACAGTCTACATAAGAAATTAACATAGCATTTTCTGACTTTTTGTAAAAGAGTGGTCAGAACCCTCAAACTTCACTTTTTTGATGACTGCAGTTCAAGTAGGTGCATAGAGGAAACATTTTAATTTAAATTGATTTGTGAACTGGAGATTAGGTTTAGATTTTGCATCTGTAAAGAGGAGAGTAGGAATAGTGTGGCTCTACCAAAACTGTGCTGGATCACAGCTACATAATATAAGAGTGGTTTCACTGACTAGGGACTGTATCCAAACTTTATTTGGTCTGTGTAGTCTCACAATACTCCTATTTCTCTAACAGCTAAAGACAGCGTTTAGCTACAGTAAGAAATCTGGAGTAACTCCATTACTTATGTTCTTTTACCAACCTAAAACCAGAATTTCAGCTACTTCCTTTATAACAGATAAACCACAGATGTTTGTGCCTGATTATTTTTCACCAACCCAAATGTTATGTCTTCTATAAATTTAGGTTTAATGGTAGAAGGAGTTGTGAGGTTTTTGTTTATAAATAAATTTATTTCTATTCTAAGATTTTAGCAGACCCCAAACTGCAGAAGAGCTAAATTACCTTTAAAAGCATTGCACATGAGCAAACTGATTTCATCAGTATATATTAATTAAAATGTTCTCAGGCTTCTGCTTTTCTTGAAGGAGTTGTAAGGGTGCGAAGAGGTTGGATTTCTTTTTTTTCCCCTTCAGAGAGGAGTTTATGTGAATGGCTTCCTGAATACTAAAATGACTTTGTCTAAATTTTCTCATGTCAGGTGTGTGAAACCCTCTGTATTAGAGAATATTCCACTATCGCTGAACACAGCACTACTGTGCTGCTTCCTGAGTTTTGGTGCATTGCTATTACTTCACAAGACAGCCCTGAAAACTGGACACTCATCCTGGAGGCTGGCAGTTCATTTCAGAAGCAAGTTCCAACAGGAAAATCAATAGACAGTTCCTTTACCTTAAAAGATGGTTTTGGTTTGAAAAGAGTAGCAGGTTACAAATTAAAGTGTTGAAGTCTCCTTGACTTGATGGTGGTACTGGTAATTTTCAAATATTCTCTGTGTGTGTGTGTACCTGTGAGATGGAGAGGGGGAGAGAAAGAGACAGACATGGAGAGAGTCTGAAGGCTTATTGATAAAAAAAAAAACAACAAAACCCAATCTTATGCCTGAAGTAGGTAAGCAGTATGAAAAACAGTAGAAATTCAATCTACTTTGTGAAACACAAATTATTTTAAATTACATTTTTTCTATATTGTGATAATAGCAGGGTCAGCAGATGTTTCCAATACTAACAACCCCACAACATGTAAAGAAATTTTTTTTCCTTATTGCTCAGTGTGTGTTTGGGTGAGTAGAGCAGCTGACAATTGCATGTAAGCCAATGTATTACTCCAAAGTAATTTTTTAGCCTTTCATCCTAAGTTACCTTACTCAGCAAAATAATGTCTCTTGGCCCCTGGAAGGTACAAATTTAAGTTGCATCAGTTGAGATTGAGAAGGCAGAAACTCCTTCTTACAGTAATTTTCATGGGTATGAGCACTCATTAATCCTATCAGGTTATCAGTACACAAGCATAGCTTGTATTTTTCCTCTTTTAATTTAGAGAGTTCTTAACCTAGCAGCATCACCCTACCCAGTTCTCTCAAAGTATGAGAAAAAAGGGGAGAAATAACAAATTTAAGACCAATAATTTAGCAATACAGGAAAATCTGCTTATGCTAGTATCATTTCCTCTGACTAACAGTAATTTCATGCTGTTGCTACAGGCTTTGAGGAATTTCTCTCCAACTCATCATCTTCTAAAAACCTGAAACTGAACAAAATTACTTTTTTTTCCAAGGAAGTAAAACTTCAGCCTTGGCATTAGAGTAACGCTACTCATGATGTTAGTAAAATAAATAACAATACATTTAATGGGTAAAATACTAAAAATCAAGAGATTGTCTACTTTGAATATACACTGAAAGATCACATTAGCACAGACAATCTCCTCTACGATGTCCACCCCCATGTTAACCTCTCCATTCCCATCTTCACTGCAAACTAGAGTGCTATATATTACACCATTTTTCTGAAAGTCTCTCTGAGAAAAAGTTGAATGATTACAGTCTGTAATTTTTACTGTTACTCATCTGAGTCCAGGAAAAGTAGGGAATCCAATTCTGGCCTACAGCTTAAACAAAATCTATGAAGTGTTATCCTTGAATTGGTGAAATGGTGTACCTCCAGTAATTTCAACAAATGTTGCTACTTTTCTTTTGTTATGCTTTAGCCTTATTTATGTAGCATGTCATACAAAAAAAAAAGTTTCATATTTTCAGTAATAAACCATAAATACTGTTTTATTACTGTAAAACAATTGTATAACTCATTGAACAAAAAACTGCATATTCTGTCAGTTGTACCAAAATGGACTAAGTTCACAGCTCAGTTATGCCCAAGTAATTATTTAAGGTCTCCTTTTCTTAGTTGTTAATTACCACCACCCAGCTGAGATGCCACATCTGACTGCATGAGCACTCCCTGTCATTTACATATAGTTTAGACTAAAATCACCATTGAAAGAGGTTTGAAACTCTTGCTTAAGTTTAATCTCATCAACTTCACAGCAAAAGAGTCTAAGAGTGCTTACAAAGACAGGATAGGTGGTGACTGCTAATTAGGTAAGGAAATAACTGCAATAGCCTGATATATCCCAAAATATACCATCATACCAACTCTATTACAAAGTCTACATAAATGCTGCTTGAAGACTTGCCTTCACAAATACAGTCATTTTCTGTCTGTAATATACACACATTAACAGGAGCCATAGAAAGCTCTCCAAGCTAAGATCTTAGGTGATGCCTATATATTGGTGTAAATATGTTTTTAAGATATTTCAGGAAACAAATTTGAAATACTGAAGGAATGTAACAAAAGTGACATCTCAAAGCTTGAGATCTTTAACAAGGACTATCTAACTTCATACCCTCAGCAGGAATCATTTATTTTATGTCAAATCTCAGAGGCACTCAGTTCTACAGTGGCCATTCTGTGATGAGACCCCTAATGAGAACGTTCCAGGATTGAATGTAGGGAATAAGTTAAGTAGGTGTTTTTCAACTAAATCATATTAAGATAAGCTACATTTATTAGCTTTTTTAATATGTAAAAGTCTCCTGAATTAAGCAGGAAGCACCTCCCTGGTTCAGTCACTATGTAGTGCAGAATGGAGTGCTACTTGAAGAACTTCCATCTAGCCCTCTATGGAACTTAGTGTGGAGAATTTCATGACTGAATCACAGCAAGTCTACACCTGATTTAATTAGCCCTGTACCTCATAAGTGCAGCCTTCAAATTAATGTGGCTGTACAGACTGTATAGAAATCTGTGACTGAGCAAGCATCTCTTCCCAGCGTGGTGATGATCTACAGGAGAGATCTACTTGATGGCTCAGCATCAGCTCAATAACTTTAAATGTAGCATGAGATGACTATGCTGTGTAGATATACTAGGATATCTGTCCTAGAAAAAATTATTTCCAGAAGTGAAAAGAAAATTAACATTTCCATTTGCTTAAAAAAGGAAAATCAACAACAGCAAAAAGCCTCACAAGAGAATGAAGTATACAATGTAAATGGAAAATAGCCTACTTTTTTCCAGGCTTTGTTTTCATTTTAGGTGATTTCACAATGATGCAATTCTAGTGACTTACCACTCTATAAAGGGAAAAATAAGCTCTCAAGCAGATAAATGATCCTGAGTAAAATTCTCATAGCTGAATAATGCTGAACTTTGGGGAGTTTAATTCCGTAGTTACCTCCTGGCAACCCCTCCGGGTCTTTAAAATATTGGCTAGATTCCATTTCTATCTAACCCTCTTCATAATTATATTTTTCTAAGGAAAATACACACCTAAATAAAGATGGCAAGGGAAAAGTAATGCCACTTTGGGACATTTCTCAAAAGGAGAGTGCAGTGTCTGTGTAATGAAAAAACAGTTGAAGGTGAGATTCATGGAGGTAAAAAAGAGAAAGAAAAAGAGTGCTCAAAGATGAAACAGGAAAGATATCTTGCTGGAAAAATTCATAAGTTATCTTTATTTGCTTCAGGATATTGGGGGGAATATGACAGGAAGACAGGCATTTTTTTCTCCTATGTTAAATAATGGAAACATACTAGAACTAAGGTCTCACGAGAAGACATCCTTGAAGAAAGAATAAAGTAAGTTAAGAACATTTTGAGGTCAAACAGTATTCCTCTAACATTTCAAAGAGGATAACTTTCCCATGGAGACAAGCACTAGCTGTGGGTACAGCTGGCACTGATCAGTAAACAATAGTATACTGATTTTTGTTTCTTTTAACATCAGAGGGCATATATTAGAAAACAGACTAGCTTTAAGCAACTGTCTGGTTACAAATTTATAACAAAAAAATGATACATTAAAAAAAAAAAAAAGAGAGCTGCCCTTTCCCAAGATTAAGCAAAGAGCTAACTGTGAATCAAAACTAAATAATTTTACTTATCTTTCTAACTCCTTGATGGTAAAAGAATATAACAGATGACACTTCCTTTTGCAGCACTTCCTTTTTTCCCCCAATATCCTGGCCAACTTCAAAATAGGACTTTGGGGGAATTTCAGCAAAGTTATCTAGCAGTTAAATTGTGAAAAGATGGCTCCACTATTTATTTCTGTATGGGAACATCACCCATAGTGATTTGTTTATATGTGGAGCATGTGACCCATTGGGGGAATAAACCGAGACTTGCAAATCCTAAATTAGCATGATAAGCATTGGCATATCATCTAGAAGAGAAGCCTAACTCTCCTCACACTACTTCACATGCCTTTTTCCATTTCAATCTACTATACTACCAAATGGGGCAAATGCTAACACTACCCTATTTCTGTCAGTTAAAGGCAGATCTGTTAGACACAAAAATTAAATAAAACACAGAAATTCAGTTCAAAGCTTAACACATCTCGAATTAATACTATAGCAACTCCATGTAAGCACAGGAATCTCAGAGACTATATATTTTATATTTTTTTTTTCTCCCTCACAGGCAAGAGCAGGCAAAATGACTAATCTTGTATCTGCAAAATAAAGTAGGAAAAAATGTACGTGAAACGTATAAATGTATAAATATATGCTGGTTTTCCTGAGTGATACTTGAAAGAAAAGGCTTTTGTGTGGTAAATAGCATCTGAAATAAAATATGAATGAAGATTTTGGTGGTTTTTTTTTCTGTTCCACCATTCCATAGGTCATCTTTCCTTCTCCTTCTATGTGTATTCATGTGCGAATATAAGCTGTTTACAGTCAAAAGCAAAGTGTGTGCCTTTCAAATTTCAGCAGGTTGTCATTCTTTCAACACATTACAGAACACACTGCAGTTCAATAAAGCATGGTGAACCTTGGCCTGGCACACTTATCTCAGCCTTATTCATTGCCTCTGAGAAAAAAAATAAATATTCTTGTAAACACTTTCTTTCTGGTATTTTTTCTTTCTACCCACCCATTTTCTCTCCAGCCAACCCATCTATTTGAGCTTCTTTGGATAGTGGGACCAGAATCTGAATTTGAATTTTTTACTGTTGTTGCTGTTGAACCAGAATCTGAATTTGAGTTTTCTGTTTTCTTTATTAATATTATTACTACTACTACTTTTATTATTATTACTGCATCCAGAACCTCTGATGGCAACAGATATATCTCTGGGAGCTTTGTAACAGAGCAAGGTTCTGCTGGCACAACAGCACCTTTTCTGAAAACTTATATGTTGTGTCTGCTAAATATGGTCTCCAGTCATTTTCCTGTATGGATTCTTTCAACAGCAGTCTTTCCTCAATTTCCTTTCATGTGCGCATCCTCCTAATATGAAGGCCACAGAATCCTAGTACTTAAATTTAAAATTCACTAGACATGTGGGTAAGAATAGCTCTCAGTTCCCCAGAGCCAATACAAAAAGTGCATACAGAACAGGACATTGTTTTGATTCCCTTCTGGCTGCACGCAGTAACTGCTATGCAGTGGGGTTAACTGAAGTCTAACAAGCCTAGTAGCTGATATATTGCCTGCACCTTATCAGTAAGTATTTCTGATAAGTCAGAACGCCCAGGAGAAAGGGTATCAATAACAGGCATATCACAATCATTTCTTTTGTTTTCATCTGTAAGTAAAACCCAAGAAAGTAAAAGTTATTACAATTAATCTATTCACTGTACCTATGCAATTATTTGGGACAGCTTTCTAATTTTTTAAGTTTTTCAGACTTCATTAATTGAACTTGCAGACTACTTAAAGTGAATAAAAATACTGCAACCACACACTGTGGATTGTATTGGAAGTCACAGATCACAGCAATACCTTGGACTTAAAAACCTACAATGTTTTTGTTTCTCTTTTGCTAGATAAATCACACATGAAGAGATGGGTTTGCATTTTCTATTTGTTTTGTTACAAAGCTTACTAATTTCTTTTCCCCATTACATATTGATTGCAATATAACAAACATTCATAATTTTTATTTCTATAAAGATTTTCTGTTAAAATATTGTGCACATAGGGAGAGAAAAAAATAAACTGAGTTCTAGATTCTCAGGTGACATAAACAAATACATCTCTGTATCTAAATCACCTACTATAAATTTAGGTAATTTATAATAGGTGAACTTGCTCTATAATACACAACACTTTTATTTAAAGTGCGTAGGTACTCCATGTAAAATAGTAAAAGCCTATAAAGATCATGTCTATGCAGTGTTCAGAGTAGCTGTGTATTAGGGAAACTTGAATTACCAAGAAATCTTTTGGCTTAGGAATGGTTGTTTAAATCATTAATATATACATATAGCAAAGACTAAATTTCCAGAGAATTTCTTCTAAGATAAATTAAATATACTGAGACAAATCTTGGCCTTGCTAGAGTCAGTGGAAGTTTATTCCCAGACTTTTATAGGCCAGAACTTGACCTTCAGTGAAGGCTGATGATGTCTCAGTACATCTGGATTTACAGGAGTAATATAAAGAAAATAATGCAAATTGATACTAATGTTTTATGACCCAATTGGTACTTATCCCTCTAAAAGAAATTTGTATGTATATGTCACATTAAAAATTAACTGAATACTGATCTACAACATTTACTATGCTTTGAAGCAAGCTTATTAGTTTTAGATATATTAACCTATGCCAGAAGGTTAAATTGTTGCCTATGTGTTTTAGAGTTATTACATTTTATTCATATTCATTACAGAGAACTAAACCAGAAAAATTCTGCTTTCAATGCATCATAATTATTTCCTGATTGACAAGATGCCTGATTATAATTTATGCTGTATCTTGAGAATTTATGAAAGATCCTTATTTTTTTACTTTCCAGCATGTAAGGTGATGATAACCCTACTTTACAGGTTTCTTCTGTCAGAAAATCCTAGTTGTCTTTGGAATCTCTTTTTGTTATTTGACAGTGCTTTTTTTATTTTGCTTGGTTGGTAGTTTGTTTTTTTCCTGGTGTTTTGGGGTTTGGTTTTTACTTTCTCCACAAAACCACCTTTTTTTTTTTTTTTTTTTCCCTCAGTGTGCAGTCAATGGAACACAAGAATACTTGGATCATTAGAAAAGAAATAAGAATACCTTATTTCACCACAAAAAGTACTATTTTATTAATACATTCTTTCAGAATCTAAGGATTACTTATAATTGTAGATAAGGACAAAGTTCTTGACCTATTCAGTTCTGGTATTTTGATTTAAATGCCAAAAATTTCTGTTAAAATATTATTTAGAACAAGATTTACTAAATAAGAGGATCCAGACAGCAATACCAAGGAAACAGTAACAAAGTAGCTGAAAAACATAAGAAAAATCAAAGCTTCATCTCTGTTTCTCAAGTTTCTTTTTATGTTCTATTTCTATTTGACATGGATAAATAATTTTGTGTGCATTCGGAGGTCACTTCAGTGAGACTGTGGTTTTAACCTGAGGCTGCAGTCCAAAAGAATATTCAAGTGTTTTGAGTCTCAACAAAATCAATGTTATTTTACTCACACATCTAAAAAGCATGCGTTTAAGCTTCTGCCTGGATCAAGTATGTGGTTTCTACCCATCTAGAAGTTATAAATAGGTAACCAGAAAGGACATGAAAATGTCAACAGTTGGAGCTGTCCTGTTCTCTTCTCAATAAGATCCTACTCTTAGATGCATATAAAACCTTGGTAAATTAAGCCATCAGAGACAAAATTTTCCATATCTAGATCTTAGCCTCAATTTATTCTGCTACCACAGTATACCCATATGAGGACTATAAATCAAAATGTAACCCATCAAGGTGTTGTTTTCTCCCCCATCTAAATGCCCTGTTTCCAAGCAAAAGAAAAGGGATATACAAAAGACAGAACAGTAGAGACATCACTTTCAAAGTGTGCCTCAATTCCTAGTTTCCCTGGGGCACACCATGGCACATTGTAGAAGACAGCGCAGATGCAAACATGTATTTCTTGTTCCATTCAGCTCTCAGAATGACTTAGTTTTCTAGGTGTGGGCACTTTGCACCCTGCCAAGGAGGCTTAATTTTAGCATGGGCATTCATCCTCCTCTCAAAGAGGCACATCATCCTACAAAAGTCTGTCCTAGCTACCAACCACTGAAACTTTACTTCCACATATGCAGTGCAACATTTTAAGTCTGTAAAGGGGTGCTAAGTCAGTCAGATATGTAAAGTAAGCCTATCTAGATCTTCTTTTTACAGTTATTGCATCACAGGTAACAACAACAGCAACAAAAAAAAATCCAGATTTTATTAGAATGTATGTAATTTATTTCATTAGAATGTAAACCATAATGCTGGCACACTTAGGTTTTAAATAGAGAGATTTCATAGTAAGATAGTGAGAGAGAATATGGGGAAGTGAGGCAGGTTTAGAATCAGTTCTCAATGGGGCCAGTATGTCCTTGCAGCCAAGTACTTGTTTCTATGCTTTACTTCAGCAAGATCTGTGATTTCCTGAAGAACAATGTTGCTCATTTTCTGGGGAGCAGACAGGAATGTTGTAGGCAGAATAGTTCCCAAGAAACAGAAGGTGTCACAAAATAAGCAAGTAGAAAATATACAGAAGGGAAACACTGCACAGAGGGAGGAGCAGAAGGCCAGACATCAGAAGCTGAGGAACGGGGAGCTCCCTAGAAGCCAGTGGTTACTGTGTAATCTCCTTCCCATGAAGCATTTCAGGACAATGTGGTGAATTTTCTCCTGAAGCTATATAATATAGTAGCAAACATATAGCGAAAAACAAATACTACCCATCACAGGCTTCCTGGAAAAGTAACAACCATGTATGTTAGTCATGGTGTTTCTTAAGGCTGGGACAAAGAGACAGTTTTCCTCATAATTAATCCCTGGCACAATGGGTGAATATGGCATAGGCTTGTAACTAGGAAAACAGGTTTTGTGTACCCCACTAATGGGAAGATAACAAGATAGGAAACTGAGAGACAATGTCACGAATGGAGATTGTGAGGAGACAGGTTGGAAAAGAGTTGAGATTGTCATAAGAGACAAGATGATGTAATACCTATAAGGAAGCTGTATACAGAGCAGATGGGTATTTGGTGTGGGAACAAAGGACAACTGTTCCCACCAGTGAGCAATAAGTAAAAGATCTTATTGTTAAAAAGCATTTCCCAAAGAACAGGGAGTACAACTTTCAACTCGCAACATTCCTATTTCAAATTGCTCTGCAAAATGCATGTTTCATCTAATTAAGTGAATAGCTCATTTTTACAGAGCATGAGGACTTACTACAGCTATCTGCTGTATTTACTCTGTTAGCCTGAGTGGCAGATAGCCAACTATGCAACAAATCCAAAGACTAATATTGAATATCATGTGGATTATTTACAAAATTTCACTTCTTTTAAAATTCTAACTGTACTGTTCATTTTCACTGAAAAGATTGGAAAATAAAGACCAAGATAGATGTAAATTCATACATTAAAAACTATGCTACAGTCGCCTAACCTATTCTATTTGCCTAACCTTTTCTATTCAGAAAAGGAAGGGAAGGTCAGACAAAATGTGGCCTATGTATAACTCCTGTTCCTTAACATTTTACAATTTTTTTCAAAAGGAGACAAACATGTTAATGAGTTCACTGTATGTGAAAAATACCATTTCAAAATTTTAAAATTTGGATAAGACATTATAATCTCGTGTCACAGTTTTCTTCAAAAGCAGAATATCTTTTTTAAAGGCAAATACAAATCCAGTATTTTTTCAGGAAAGCATTAGTATAAATATTGTCATTTTTCCTGTGTTAGAATCAGTAACTAAAGAGAAAAGAAGAAAGTATTACAGTCTGTAAGAAGAGTCCTCATGAAACAATCAATCTTAAATGAAGTTAAGTTCAGATTTGGGCTTACTGATACAATCCCCAAATTAATTAAAAGACGCTCAAAATCAGAATTTCAAACAGTAATAACTGTGACACACACAGCACACTGATAATGTAAGTATCTTTAAAATAGTTTGTATAAATTATTCAAATATGATTTTTAAGAGTATTCAGAGATCTTACTTGAGCCCAGAAACTTGTGCTAAGCACTTGAGATAAAACACACGTTTGCTTAAAAGTATATATACTAAGAAACAGTACAGATTTTAGAAAAGCTTAATCATTTTATATTTGTTAATGAAAAAGCTTACTTCTCTAAAAAAAATTTTAAAAAATTTCCAACTAATATTTTTCCAGAAAGTGTCAGTGCTGATTCACAAAATATAGAACAAATCTCCCCCTCTAAAACTCTCTCCAAAACACCAGAAATATCAGAAGCCTTTTTGTCACTTACTATTCTCATTTTTCAAATAGAAAATTTAGTCAGAAAGCTGTTTAGTTTTATGCCCTACACAAACTCAAGGAAATCCTTCTCATACAAAAACTACAAGTCAGGAACTACCTTGATGGTTACCTTCTTTTAACACAAACTCACACACACACACACACACTTTTTTTTTTTTTTTTCTTTTTAACTGTATGCCAGAAGAGGTCAAAGGTTTTCCATGGGACAAACTAAAACAGTGTAGCAGATTTCATTTAACAGAAGAATCAAGGAATTGGGCATGAAACTTTTAAACTTACACACATTCTAACATTATTTAGTTTTTCATAGCTGGACAGTTATGAAACACGTTTGGCTTCACATTATACAGTATAAGCAAAAAACGATAAATTTTCCCTTATCCCTGTATAAAATCACACTTACCACTCTATATGACTTTATGTAGGGCATAACTTAAAATTTGTGAGAATGGGAATTTGAATGGCAACAGTTTTCCTCCAAATTATAAGGTTATACTGTTAACAGTCAATAAAAGGAGCTGGACAAGCTCAACATAAAAATACATCCTTTTATCAAAGAAGCTGAAAAAAAGAGCAACAACAACAGATTAAGAAAGATTCTCTAAAGTACATTAACTTGTAACTGGAAGGAAAAGCCAAGACTACATTTTCCCACATCCAACAGCTCTTCTCCATCATGTGTGCATGTATCAACCCATCTTCAGAGCTGCAGTTTCTCTGTCCTATCAGAACCATAGCAAGGTACATGTCAAGGCTGTTGTTCGGAGGGACTGGGCCTTTCTCAGTGCAAGTTTAGAGGGTGCCAATGAACTGGCACTGGCTTTCAAACTCCATGTGCTGCAGAGACACAGGGAATATGACCAGTGCAAACAAGTAAAACATTTTGTCCTAAGAAGGAGCAATAAATAGGAAATATGCAGGTCTGACAGGGCTAGCACTAGGAGTGTTGATAGTCAGTGACTCCATAGTACAACTAAAAATATAACTGAAGAAAGAGTGACAGATTGAAGAAGACATGAGAGGGGTAAAAAGATGATATGCAATGAGGTTGCTCTCTTCCCCATTTTCATGACTCAAAAAGATCACAAAGTGAAGAGGAAAAAAAAAAAACAAGACCTTCCTAAGAGCTCTATTTTCCCAAGGATATATATCCTTTACTAGAAGGAAAACTGGTTGTGTTGTGCCCCTTCCCATGCAGAGCTAAATTTAAATGCATTCAAATTATGAGCCTCACTTTAAATGCAGCAAAGATCTATAGAATTATTTTTGCCCTATACCTTGACACTGCAGAATACACCAATACCTCCTACTTATTTGTATTTAATTTACTGCCCCTTATCAGACACGAATCTCATTAGTCACCATAGTTCCTGAGGTTCCTGACTTCCACTGAGATTGTGCCACTTTCCCACAGTCTGCATTTTCAAGAGATGACTCTCATTTTGTTGTTTTCCTGACAGTCTTTCTAATCTCCTCAAATCCTTTTTATTGTGTTTAGTCTTCAGTGATATTTTCAATGGCTCTTTATTTAGTATCATTCAGTCATTGCATACAAAATCTGCTGTCTTCTCCTGATCATTCAAAAAGATATTAAATAAGACATTAATATGAGATTTTTTTAAAGGTTAGACATCCTTTCCGACAGGCTTTCTGTTGCCTCTGTCTTTTGTTTACAGTATGCAAATAGGAGAACATTCTTCATAGTTATGCCAAGGTCATTTGAAATAGAAATACCACATAAATAGTAGTGTCTATGGAAAAAAGAAAAGAAAGGAAAGTTTTGTACAGTATATATATATGAAAGGTTCCTCTTCAATTAAAAATTTGCCACTCATAAAAACAAACAAAAAACCCCAAACAAACTAAAAAACAGTAAACCTGCACCCAGAGCTTATTAAGGAGAATTTAGGTTTTATGAAACTATATTAACTTTTTGCTCTAGCATCTTTTTACACCAGAGGTGGCTACTTTGTTTGGTTTTCCTATTTTTTTCTGTTATATTCTTAAGGAAGGAAATGAAAATACTGACCATATATCTCAGTAATTTTTTTTTTTTTTTTGAATACTCCAGTATTTCCAATTTTTAAATTTCTGTTTTTCTGCATGCTCATTATCTGGTTCCCTCAGTATCATAAAATCTGTTATCCATATATGATCATTTGTGTATGTTCAAATTTTCAACATCTTCAGGTCTTTTCTTATCTGTTTTTAACCAATATTTTTTAAATAGGTCTTCATATTTTACCCTAGCTGTCTAAAACCACTTTGACTCCTTCACCTTCCTTGGCAGTTAAGAAGGCTTAATAAAAAATAATAAAAATAAACAAATAAATCAGAGTTTCAGTCATTTTTGAGTCAGATTTACTGACTCATAAGTCACCAAATTGTTTATGAATAGGTACCCATTATGAAAAATGAGACAGTATTATCTGATTTGTATCTTTAATGTTGTAACTGATTTAATGTATATAAGCCATCTTAAAGTCTAGTATTTTCCTTAATTTATCTTACATCTTTAAGATCATTCTTTTTGCCCCCTATCACCATGAGGAAGAAAATTGAGAGAAGAAATTTAATATAAATGAACTAAAATCATATCACAGCCATATATATTCATACTGTATTCATTAGTATAGCATGAAAGCTCAACTCTTCTCTTATCTCCCCTCTCTCAGGCAGAAACTGCTACTCTCCCCTACAGCAAAATTGCTAGATATTACATTTGAACTTATATCCAAGCCAACTGTGAAGTCCTTCTCGTGCAAACCTACAGAAGACCAAATGGGCTCTGACAACATGCTTAGCTGCACACTTCCCAGCACCTACGAACCAGTGACTGAACTACCTGTCACAGTACATTTCATGCACACACAAAAGTTGAAGTCAGCTATGACATTTGTTATCACACAACTTCAGCGTATGTGCAAACTCTATTTGGGTTAAGGGGCTGCAGCTGTATGATTTTTCCAGTATCATATATCCAGGAGCACGTCTACTGTACCAGAGAGTTCTAAAGAGAGAAAGAGGTATGAGGTGTTAGTTCCCCTGCTAAAAACTACAGCTGGTGTAACTTGTAAATGAGTGCTTAAGCTTTAATTTTCTTAGAAAAATATAGTCACTATCCCAGGAATGATGCTGCAACATTATTCTACATGATCCCAATCTATATTATATACTAATCCACTAGGTTTGACTCAAGCTTGGAGTTAGTTATTTCTCATTTACTGTTGTTCTGCTCCTTGCAGAAGGTGTCAGTGAGGATTACCATTTGTATCTCTGTTTGTGATACCACTGAAATGTGCTGATATAAGGATTTATCCAATTTATATCACACTTTAATGATAGTCCTAAATACTGCCCACTGCAATTCCTCTCTGTCAGATATAACTGACAAGCTAAAGACAAAGCAGCAGTCCTAGGACTGCATGGGACTGCCTGTTTAATGCAGTAGGGCAAAATAGTAACTATTGTGAACTAGACACACAAATTCCTTTAAAAAAAAAAAAATCACTTTGAGATTTGGGATGGGTTTTTTTCACTTTTCGCTCAACCAGTATTTTAGGAAAAACAAATGAGCTAAACCCAAAATCAAAATCTCCCCAAAGCCATCTGTTTTCAATATGAGGTTTGAATATTTACACATGCCCTTTTGGCTCAAAGTGATTTTTTTAAAGGCAGACTGTAAAAATGCATTCAAGCAGAGAATGCTGGAGAACCTTCTCTCCAGCCTTATATAATCCCAGACATTATAAAGAAATGTCAACTGAAGTACGAATTACTGCAGTCCTAAATTTGGTGATAAAGCTGTAAATAAAGCATTCACATAGCCATGATGACAGCACTACTGGCTTTTACCTTTTGGTCTTACCCTTCTGTATTTTTTTTCAGTGATTTTGAATAGCAACATCAGTCTTCCATTTACTTCTTCCAGACCTGTGAATGCTTATTCAAAACAGACAGTAGCTACTCTTAATTACAATGAGAAGGGAAGGGGGAGGTGGACTAGAATTTCTGGTGTAGCAACTGAGTACAGTATTAGGTACATAGTGTCACCTAGAGGCCAAAGGGATCTTTATAATGAACTTTCCAGTGAGGGGCTGTGCTTTTTCCCCCACTTTAATAACAAACACTTCGGTATCCTTGACTGGTCACATAAATTAGCTCTACAAACATCTTGAGCTGAAGAGCCACTGCAGTCACTGTGAACATCTGCACTGACACCTACAGATGAGCACAGGAGCATTTGACTGCAAGACACATGGAAGTGAATGGACTGTGTGTGACTAAGTTTCCAGGGACATCTCCAGCCTGATGAACTCTTTTCTATTTATGTTTCTAGGAAAAGTTTTCACTACAGGGAAAAGCCTTGTGTCCAGGAATAGGCAAAGATGTTTTAATTTGAACACATTTGTACTTGGACAGGGACAGATACCACTACGATTTAAACTGTAAATTCATGTCACTTCTCCATTTTACTAGGAACATTATATAAAACCAGCTTTCAGTACATAACTCATATTATATCTAGAAATAAATGCTTCATAATTAAGTTTGATACCAGAGAGAGAATATATTTTTGAAAACAGCTGCTGCATAGAGGAATCTGATCTAACCAAATGAGAACATGAAATATTTGTGTCAGCCCCAGTATTAATATACAATGTCCTATAGAAAAAGTTAGAGTTTTCACTCTACGTGTAAGATGTTGTACTTCATATGTGTGTGAATGCCCTGTTGCATTGTTTCCAGCAGACTGTTCCCTATCTGAATGCACAAAAATAGCACAACCAATCTGACAACTGACCCAGAGTTAGATGGAGATCTTAATGCAAACCAAGTCTAAATAGATCAGCATCATACAAAGAGAAAAAAAAACAAACATTGGCATAAAGGACATTATGCACAAAGAAAGATTTCAGGGTTTCATGCTCATTACTGTCTTTGTATAGGTCCAGTTTCCACTGGAAAAAAAAAAAACCAAAAACAACAAAGCAATCAACCACACCAAAAATCCCAAACAAACAAAACTGAACACCAAACCAACAAACATTTGGAGGAATGCTGTAAAAGGGTGTGCAGACTGTCATTCCAGGAGTAGTACAGGTAATACAGGCTCCATTAGATCTGGTCAAGAGAGAGCAAAAGTGATAGAGCACTGTACTGAATCAGAAAAATCTCTTAATGCACCTGCACACACTTGGGAAGAAAGAGAGTGGGGTGCTTTAAACACATTTTTATTCCTTTTGAACACTGAATGATCACACTGAATTATCACAGCTGCTTGCACTCTAAGGATGCAGTTCATCTGTAATGAAAGAATCAAGCTTGGGATAGCTTTTTTTCCAGGAACACTGGGGTCCAGTCCACATTTATAAGAAATGGCATCTAGTAATAAAACATTGCAGTTAATGTGGCAATTTAGGAACCTGTGAGAACTAATGCTTTCCGTTTTCTCAACAGCATCAATGTAGTTCCTTTTACCCTAGTTAAAACACAGTGAGATGTAATTCTCCCCCTGTACTCGGCACTGGTGAGGCCTCCCCTTGAGTACTGTGTGCAGTTCTGGGCCACTCACTTCAAGAGGGATATTGAGGTGCTGGAGAGGGTCCAGAGGAGAGCGACGAGGCTGGAGAAGGGACTAGAGGGAAAGTCTTATGAGGAGAGGCTGAGGGAGATGGGATTCTTCAGCTTGGAGAAGAGGAGACTCAGAGGGGGACCTTATCACTCTCTAATGAGGGTCAGGATCTTCTCCCAGGCAACAAGTGACAGGATGAGAGGGCATGGCCTGAAGTTGTGCCAGGGAAGGTTTAAGTTGGATAGTAGGAAACACTTCACAGAAAGGGTGATTAGACACTGGAATGGACTGTCCAGGGAGGTGGTTGCATCTCCTTCCCTGGAGGTGTTTAAGAAAAGATTGGACGTGGCACTTAATGCCATGTTCTAGCTGATGTCACAGTATTGGGTCATAGGCTGGACTTGATGATCTTGAAGGTGTGTTCCAGCCTAGGAAATTCTGTGATTCTGTGATAGTGAAATTTCTCCTCCAATCTAAAGTGATTATTACCAACCCTATACCTTGGATCAACCATCAACCTAGATGAAATCTAATAATATATATTTTTATTTTTATTTTGTGATAGCATCTGCATTAGTCAAAAGTTAGTGGCAATTAAAGTCTACACATATACAGTTCCATAATATTTTTTCACCTGCTATTCAAATCAGCTGTAAAGAAGAAAAGAAGTCAGAGAAAAAGAAATTGCAAGTAGTTTCTATGCCATTTCATCCTCTAAATAGAGTGCACTAAACAGAGACGTATGCAAAAATTCTCTGTGCTAGAAGAGGAAAAGATGTACTTGACTGTTATTTCTTTAGTTCAACAGTGAAGTCCACTGTTGATATAAACATTATTAACTATAGACCATACTTCAGTCTTTTATGCTTTAAAAATATGTTGCTATTCTAGAAAAATAATCTGAATCCGAAAAACATTTAGAAGGAATAACAGTTATTGGACAGAACAGGAATATATTCTGCAATTTAATGCATGGATACAAGAAAAAATCAGTACATTAGTCTTCCCCACCATCGCCAGAAGTACAAATAATTTTATATAAAGCGTTACATTTTAAGAAATAACCTCTAAATAGAATTATTTATGCAAGTAGAAACTGCACAGACAGCACTTCACTGAAAACTCAGACCTCCAAAGACCACAGTGGGTCTTACGCTTCATGATACACATGTAAGTGATGGCTAAGTGGAACTGTGTCATATGCTCAGCACACAAAATGCGGTAAAATGATGGTTGCTAAAACAGTCTAAAAACCTATGATTTAATAAAGTAAATCAATTACAATTAGGCAAATATGATCTCTGCAACAGATGCAGTCACCCTGAGCAGTTTTCTCACTGGCTTATTGTTTCTTATGCTGAACTAGTTTATGCAACACTTAAAATTTCTGGCTGGATTGTTTCCCAAAAGGCCAAACAAAATTAGAAACTCTTCCTATGACTTCCTTCAGGAGAAAATGTAATTCATGCATTTCCTTGTGATAAGAAAAACTTAGATAATAAATGACCACAAATTTTTGCAGTTGAAAACTTTAACTCAGGTCAGTCACTGTTAATTTTTTTTCAGGGTTCTGTCACATTCAAGTGAATATTAGATAAATATAGATAATATTAGCTTTAGCGAAAAAACAACACAAATCATAGAATAAAAAGTTTACATCTTCAGATGTCAATGAATTTGCAGCAAAATTAAACTTGGTCCATCTTAACAAAGAAGTTATTACAGGAGCTATCTCAGGAATCTTGTCGATGTGAATGGGATTGTCATCTGTAACCATACTGAAAAGTTTGGAAAAACCCTTGATTCTCTTTAAGGAAAACTTTCCATACTTTCCATTTTTCTGTTTAAGAGTACTAGTGTTACTCCTCCAAAACTGCAAAATAATCATTGAAGGGATATATGGTAGTTGGATAGGTTGTCTCTGTTTACCAGTTTAATGTCCATTTCATTTGGAGCTGGGCACCTGTGCAGTTCTCGAAATTCCACTATTGCTTCTTTTCATCTTTTTCTTTAATCAGTTTGAAAGAAGTTTGACTATGTGACTTTTGAAAATATTCTGTGAAATTCAAAATAGCTTTTCTCCTAAGAACAGTAGTGTAAAATAAGTCCATTTGCTTTGGAATATTTGCTATTCCTAAGTAGTTTTGACTGCTGGGTAAAAGTATACTTTCCAGCAAACCTTAACTCTCATTTAAAAACTGACATTCTCACTCTTAGAACTCATCACTTAAGAAAGGACAGTAGTAGGGTACTTTTCCACTTTGTTAGCATTGTTACATTCATTTTAAAATTATGTTTTGAATTACTTCTATGTATTGAACAGAATTTTTAATTTCCCTCCCCTCACACAATGAGGGCAGAGCATTGCTAAAAAACAGTGGTAGCTCACTATTTGAAGTCACTAGTTGGAAATGTGTCTTGACAAGCAGTACTAGGTTTCTTCCCATAGAAATAAGACTTCTTTCTAATGATTTGTCATATGAAAAATACAGTGATCATATATTTTTTTGCTATGTTTTCAAGCAACATGCAGAAAAGAAAAACAAAAACTATTTAAAGCATTGCGATATAATCAGGGTGTGCACAGCAAAATTTCTTTTATCTTCCAAAGGAGCAATTCAGGGAGATGATTAATGGTTGCATGTAAAGGGCATTGAGGAAACATTACTAGAAAACATTTTCATTACAAAAAGATCCATTTGCCAGCTCTCCAAGCAGACTATTATATGCTGTAGGTAATTGAAAGTAAAATAATAAGATTCACAGAGTGTCTGATACTTCTATTTTATATCTGAACACTTAGGGGTTTACAATACCCATAACATTGTGTCTACAGTATATAATCAACCACTGGTATTCTCACTTGGTCATCCATGTATTTTAAAAAAAATTCATCTCAACTAGTGTTTGAATAATTTATAGTTTCAGAGCAGAATTCCAATCAGGCTTAGCTGCAGCAGTTCATAGACCAGGGTATTTATTTCAACTGCATAAAAAGTTCAGTTTACATTAATATGATAAGCTGAAATTACAGGGAAAATTCAAGTTCTTCTGCTGACTCTTCACTAGGGATATAACACAGCACAGAGCAGAGTAACATAACTGAAGGTATTTAAGCTCTTCAGCAGAAACAGGTAGAAAAATCAGTTGCAAATTGAGAGATTTCAGAATAGTTTCCAGATAATGGAAAGAAACATCTACCTTAAAAAAGCAGAAGCCAGTATACAAGTTGGATGTATTGAAATTCCATTAATAAAATCCACCCCATCCATTGCTGACAAAGACACTACCACCTCCCTCACTCTCCCAACACTATGTTCACATTTACATTCAAGTGGGGATGATTCTCCAAAATCAGCTACATTAAAATTCAAAATTAGTGACAAAATAACTGTTGTCTGGCTGTTTGGATGTTTTTTCTTTTATTTGAAAATCAACTTTGATTAGCAATTTTTATTAAATTGCTTCCCTATCATATCAGATACAGTAGAAATCCCTTTTATTCATATCAACACAATAGTGGACAGTTCCTAGTAGCTTCACCAATAGCAGATACCAATGGAATTACAATGATGTTTCCAGAAATCAGAAAGACAACACTTCAAGCACTATGAGAAAAAAAGGAACACATCTGATCCTAATTTTTTTTCATTAAGGCTTCATCTCTACATAGTGTGAAATAAATCGCCTTCTGAAGTTAAGGTTTATTATATAACATATCCTTTATATAAATTTAGGCCACAGGTATATAAAGGAAACAAAAAACACCAACCCACATGCTTCTACGAAGTATTATAACTATACTAAGCAACTCCACAGTTTTTAATAAACTTTCACCCACATGTAATTTAGACAGTTAACATCTTTTGCTCTGCACCAGAAAGGAGAACAGACAGGATGCCAAGGACTGAACTTGTGTTGTGCACATTGGTGTTAACTACAACACTACTATCTAAGCTTTTTCAAACTCAGAAAAGTGTAATGCTCTCCTCATTTGTTGCTTGGCATGGAACTTACTATCATGTCAATGCACATCTTGCTCCCCAGAGAGGTAAAATGATGACTTCTAGCATTTCTCAGTCTCCCTTTACAGCTTATATATAGAAGACTAAATATATAATGCTTTTAATAATGAAAAAGTCTGTCTCCTTACTGTCTGCCGGACCCTGAGTCTTTCCTTGTATAGCAGGAATGGTTTCAATTACAGAGTGCAACATTCTCAGTTAAACCTTGTTCCTACAATTCTGTCATCTCATTTTTCATTACATTGGTAACTCTCCTTGTGGCTCTGGTAGATAAAAAAAGAACAGTTTCCTTTTTTTTTTTTTCCTAAATTTCACAGAAAGCCACTGGGTTTTTTTGTTACCCACCTTGAACCACTCACATTCTGAAAATTCTAATAATTTTGGTTGGAATACACTCAAAAAGTAAAAATTTCCTTTTAAGTATTCTACCTGTGTGCTCTACTACAGCTCTGTAAAATGATTGTGTTTACATTTAATGTGCACAGTTCTTCAGAAAAAAAGCTCTACACAATTATAGGGATCTAAAACTCAGTTCTTCTCTAAGGTTGTTTTCCAATATATTTCAGGATGCTGAAGCAACATAGAAGAAAAAACTGTGCAAACTGCACATTTATGTGTCTCTAATAAGTTACATGCTCAGCTGTGTTGGTTTGTTTTTTTTCCCTAATTTAACTGAAGAATAGTCAGTAGTTAATTGTACTTTCATTAACTCTATTTTGCAGAACTTTATTTCACTAGAATTCATTTATCATATATCCTATATTTAGAAGATACTTTTAATAATTTTTCAAGGATTTTTTACACATTTGAACTAATAATAATAATTTAAAGTTGAACATTAACTTCATGCTATAAGATGATACAGTAGTAAAAGTCTTTTCTTATCTTCTACCTGTAACATTTGATGAAAATGTTCTAAGATATTTTATAGTTGAATACTTTTAGATGATTTATTTTTCCCAATAGTGCCTGTCAAGTCAGACCTCAGTGCCTTTACAGACTACATTAGAAGAGAATGAAATTGAATACCGAAAGTGATCACAACTGAAGTCATCTCCTAACATGTTTTAAAAGTTTAGTGGATTTTGCTGTTACTGGTTCTTCATTTGTTTTAAGGTTTTGAGGCATATGTAACCAAAATGCACTGGATAATGGCTATAATTTTATTTAGTCTTTTGCAATGTCTTACAGCTACTCTGAACATTAAAGGTTCACTTGCCTGAAAGCAACAGATTGTGAAATATCACTTGCTGTATTTCCTAAGCTATCTATAGCCATCTAGCTGTGTCAAAGGTCATTCATATTTAACAAAACACAAGAATCGACAATATGTAGTTTTGATGAAACTAGGCTCTGACAAATAAAAAAAAAAGCCAGAGACAAACTGCATAATATTATGTTGTAACTTGTCCTGTTTCTATACCAATTCTGTTGAGCCAATACACTTCAGCTACAATCAGAAAGTTGGAGGTTGGAGGTCAAGAAAGGGTGGAGGTAAACTGAGCAGGGCACTAGGGAAACACTGCAGAGAAACTGATGAGTGCCACTTTTGTGCCACAGACTTTTGGCCCCAGTGAAAGATCATAATCATTTTGTTTCTATAGTTTGCCCATGAAGTCATATCTAGGCATGGCATGCACAAAATGATGATTTAAGGGACGTGGTCAAAGAAAACAGCCCAGCAACAGGATAGTGCCAGCAATGGGTACAAGGTGGCAGCTGCACATGTGTTCATACACCCCCATATCCCACATCCCCTCACGTCCCAGTGTTTTGCATCTCAGGACTGCTGAATCCAAATAACTTCCTTTTTTGTTTAAGTCCTTTTTATTAAATAGCAAATAGGAATCTTAAGTCTTTGCTCTTTGATACCTATTCTAGATACTCTTAAACTAGAAGATACACTCAACTTGAAGATGTGAAAATGCCATTACATTTTTCCACAATCACAAAATTTAAATATATCGGCCTTCTGAATCACTGTTCTCCCTTCTTATCAACCTATCTAAATCAAAGCTAAGCTTGTTCTTAGTGATACTAAAATGCTTATTCTTGTCCTTATCCTTTTTTTTATTTTGTAGAATTTACCACTGATTTTCATTTGTCAATTATCTGCATTTCAGAACTCATAATTTATAACCACCTCTGTGAAACTCTCAGTTTTTTATAACATACTATATATATAATCTTAGAGAGACATATTTACTCCTACTGCCATTTCCAGTGATGACATTAAGGCTTTATTATGGATGTATCAGAATGCATTGCAGATGAGCAGAAAGGCACCAATAAATTATTCAGGTCATTCTAAGTGAATGCCAATAAAATCTTCATATACAATAGCATTCCTTCTGGAATTTAGCATTTGAGGTGTTACTCTACTTTTAAACATTACTTTTTGTAGTGTGCATTTAATTTTCCTCTCCATTTCTGCATAGGTAGAGCCAAGTGTATTTAGTTGTGATGAAAGATAAATTAGGGGAAAAAAAAATAAATTATATTTCTTTCTCTAATAATAGCCAGTGAGGAGACTTCTGCATGAAACACTGCTGTGAAGTACTTCATCTCTCCAGAATTCCAAGACTTGAAGGCATGTTGCATGGCCCATTAAAATATGGCTACTTTTCTTTTGTATTCTCTACATTTCCCAAATTTAGGGTCATGATATCATGGACAATAAAGCTTGACTTAAAAGTTAGTCTGCTTCACTATGCAACATAAGACATATATTTGCTGGTGAGTGGTGAAAGTCAAACTTTGATGTTTTAAAAAAAGACAAAAGGGAATTAAATTAATTGTTCAACAAAGCCATTATCTTCACTTAGGAATATATTATTTTTCAGATTGGCAATGAAGTGCAAACTGGACATGATGAATCCAATTTCTTTTCTAGACATCAGCACTACATTCATGGTCTTCCTCTTGGGTTTGTTATTCTTCAATGTAACACAGACATCAAGACATAGCCCTGAAGAAGGGCTTTGTGGAGCAGGAGTTTACATCTTGCCATCGCAGGGACTACAACAGGTCAACATTCTCCTCAGAATCTCTGTATGTGATGCATTACAATTGAAGAAGTAAAATTCATGCTGGAAAATTAAACATGAAATAGTCCTAAAATGCCAACTTTTTAGGAATGTATGCTTACATTCTGAGCAATGTTGGAGGTACATAATAAAAATACAGGCACACATAAGTTATGAAATTGGGTTTTGATATGAAAACCACTTGGACAAGCTTTATGAGACAAAATCACAGTAGAAACAAGAGTGTTTCAAAAATGTTTTCCTTGGTCCTAGTTTTCATGATTGCTGGTCTGTCTTAACTGTCACTGGTCTGCTTATTGTCCAAAGAAAATGCTTGTTGCAATAGACTCAGCCTTTGATTCACATATGTTTATGTTTGGGTTTCTTTTCCTAGCTTTGGTTTCCAATGGACACATCTATCTGAAGCCCTTTCCTCAAGCCCAGAGAAGTGACCAAAGCTCAAAAAATCATGATAAATTCTGCCATTAACACATGTGATGACTGAATGTGGCCTTCTCCTCTCCCCATCAAGTGTATTTCAGAATTTTGGTTTGTTTGTTTGCTTTTTTGTCCAGTGGAACTGAGGGGCAGGAAGTGTAATAATGTAATAATGAATTTCTCTCTATTGTTAAGAGAGTAGACAGTATCTTTTTTTATATTTTTTTTTTGCTATGAATATATGGTATATTCTTCCTTCATTGTTTGTTGGGCAGGAAATCCTTAAAAAAAAAAATCAATAAAACTCCTATTGCAGCAGTTCTGATGAAAACTGCATTGTCTTAAAAAGGAAGATATTTATTCCTGAGATTCCCTTGCTGGTGATGTATCAGCTGCTCAAAACACTGTGCTGACTATAAAGCATAGGTGGAAATCCACTCAGGAACCTGCTCTGCATCTCTGCTACAGTACAGCATTTTCTAGCTATGAAAAAAACACTATGTTTTAAACTATAGATAGTGGAGAGTTGTTTGAAAATAATGATGCGAAAGATTATTGACAAATACATTTCAGTGATTCTTTCTATAAACCTTCTTACTAAACATAACACACCTCAAATTACCTATTTCTAATGAAATTAAATAAACACACCATCTAGTGGGCTGAATGTAGCCCTTTCCTTGTAAGCTTGCCTAGTTATTTTGATATGGTCTGATATACTGTTTTTTACAGATATATCATATTAAGAATACTTTGAAGAAAAAAAAGCCAAACAAACAAACAAACATAAGTATTTACAAAACATCCCACTGATACCTGTTATCCCAAGGGAAGAATGAGATACATCATCTAATAATGCCTTCTTCAAAGTTCAGAGGAATTTTAAAGAAATGTGGATTATGTTTCTGCTACAGTCTTCTTTTGAAACTGGACCAGATGTAGCTCAGTAGCTCATATTTCCATGGGTATTATGGTTTATTCAAATATGAGGACAAGTTTCATTTAAGGGAAAAAATATATAATACCATTAGATGTTAACACAGAGATGCGATATTTGTATTTAAAGAAACAGTTAAAGAAATTATAGATTATAGATAAGCCAAGGTATTTTAAAATATGAAAAAGAAGAAGATATGGAATGCAAGACATAAATTCAAGCTTATCCCATGCAACTGAAAACTGACATGATTTTGAAAAATTCCTAATTGAAATATGTCCTTTTGTTAAAACAGTCCAAATGCATTGTGTATGCAGCTATTCCTTGTTGCTAAGGAACTCGATTTCTCAGAAAGTAGAAAGATTTTTCTGGGCTTTTAAAACCGATGAAGTTGATTTTTGTCCTTACCTTGACTCTAACAACAGGTAAAGAAAGTTAATTGAAAACCTATCCAGGATTTACCTGTCAGCAAGCTTCGACATATGTAAAAAAAATAAAAAAAAAAAATCTTGAATAGCTGTTCAGAGCTTACTTCTGGCCTTTTTTTATTTCAGTACAATATCATAGTTTTGTTAGTCTTCGTTTGCTTAATTTGCAATACAGGTTCTAATTTCTACACATTTTAGTTGTCTTCTATCCTAGCTTAAGCATTTCAAAGCTGAATATCTGAATGTCTAAACTCTCCATTTTAGAGATACACAGAAGAGATACGTAGCACCCCAAAATATACAATGGACAATGTACACTGAGCCACAACATGTGGGGGAGAATTTTGCATGTTTTGGATTATGTTTTCTGAGGCAGTTAGCAGAGTCTCCCACAGATTTGTACTCTCCAGTACCTCCCTCATTTGAAACTAGGTGTATATCTTTTGATAAATGGTTTTATCAGATTAAGAGATTATTGCCAGTTCTTGGCCCTAATTTTGAGGACATTTTTACTGCATTTTATTTCTGTATGGTCTTTCATCTACAAGGAGAGTGCTCCTGATTACCACAAATGTCACTGTGACAATAACATTTGTATCTGGATTTTGGTTTGTTAAAATGACAGGAGACGTAGCTTTGAAGTGCATCTCCATATACCCATATTTTAATTTTTCTCTGCTCAAAACAAAAGATAATTTTATAAGTTAACAGAAATTCTAGCCACTAATCTCTACTTGGGATTTATAAGGTTTCTCAGATACAAATCACTTGAGAGCAATGCTTGTGTTTTCACATTTCACATTCACATCTCTTTTGAGGTTTCCCTGTCACTATTTTTTCTGTGGGGAAAAAAATAAAATCACTTATTCTTAGAAACATAAACATTAGAAATCTCTCTCCCCTCTCCCTCTTAAAAAAGGTTATTTTACTTGTATTTCTCAGAGATATTATTTTTTAAAGCAGTCTCATATTTCTCATTGCTCATCCAAAGAACAGCCCAAAAGCTCAGCAAGCAGACTGAGTATGTACACAGAGTACTTAGATGTTCAAAACAGCAGCTTACTAACGCAAATGTTAGTAGATCAGCAATCAAAGTGACCCATAAAATGCTCTCTTCCTGCTTTTCAGAATTTTTTACCATTAAAAAAAAACCTTTCAGGAAATCTTTTCTCATAGCTATACTTACACCTTCAATAGCTCATAATGGAGATAGGTAATGGGAACAGCATAATTGCTAGAATCAAGAGAGAACATGTCTAATACTGCATTGTTGAGTCAAGTGGGTGAACAAATGAAGATAGATAGTAATGAATTAACTCTATAGTGGTGCTGAATTCCTTTTAGCACTTCAACCAGTATTTCACAAAAGGTTACAATTTTTTACCTAGGAACAGAAACTGTGGTATTGCAGCAAAACAACATTATCAGATGACAGACACCAATAGGTAACTGTGGAAACTGCCTATAGACTGCTCAGCTAAGACAAAAATTTGTGAGGGAAGGAGGGAGCTACTAGGCTCACTGTCCTGAGCCTTAACACAGGAATATTCAGAGTGACATCAGCAACAGAATAGAAACTGTTGAGTTTGACAGCTAGGAACACATAGTGCTGCATCAAGCAGAGAAGCATTAAACTCATGATTTTCTCCTGTTTTGGAGGGTGAGGAAGATAACATGGTTTTGTGTGACTTTTAGGAGAGTATTTTGCTTTTTGGATATTGGCTAATCAGCAAGTAGTCTTAATTCCTATTTAGAGCCTCTAGCTTCTATTATAATTCATGCATTAAAAATTAGATGTGCATATTTAGCTAGAATTAGACTATGTAGTTACTTCTTTTTTTTAAGACGAAGAAGAGAACAAGTGATAGATAATACCTTGTTAAAAGACTGCATGCAATAATATACAGATTAACTCACTTATTTGGCAAAGTAATCAAGATGTTTGTCTCCAGCAAATAGTACTTAAAGTAGCAAGCAAGCAAGAAACCACTGGAAATTCAGTTCTTTTGTACTCACAATGAGGTCAATGGTCAATATAATAATGGAACTCACAAATAGCTGAGATTATACAGTCTGTTTTTTTCCTAGGTTGCTGCAAAATAAATCAAAAAGGAAAGATGACCTTTAAATAGTTAAAAGTAGTTATTGTTGCAGTTGGCAATCTGAAGTATATCACAAGACTTTGATGATACACGCTTATCATTATAAATATGATAGCTTTGTTGCAAAGTGCCTCTACCAAAGAAAAAGTTACCTTCATTGCACTAAGCCAGTTTACAAAGCCATAAAACATTGAAAATTCAACTAATGACTAGGAGTAGCATATCAGCACACTCAGTCCACTCTTTCTGTCTAGAGTCTCTTCACTGCAAAGAGCTATTATGAAGGAGTTGACTGTATTTTCTCAGCTGGAGATCTGACCTTTCTGGTCTAGTTCTGATACAAGTTATTAAAGATAGAATAAACCATGCTTCCCACCCCTCAAACTCCTTGCCTAACCTCTCTTCCTGAAGCGTGCCAGCTGACACTGGATCTCCTTGAATTGCCCTAACTCAGGCCCTTCCTGAGCTGTCAGGAACAGCAGCTTACAGAGAAAGGACTCAGGGCAAAACATCGACCTGGGCATGTTTGTGTAAGAGATGGCGCAGAGGTCTGCTGAGGTGGATTTGCTGGCCAAATTTCCCACACAGAAATTTTCAAGGTAACAAGTTTTTGCTAACTAAAATGAATACGAGGGCTTGTTTGTTGGCTTTTATGAACTACAGATTACATCATGCCTAATACTCTGTGAATGTCTTAAGGACCTGGCAAAGCATTTACACAAAACAGTAACTGAGGTTTCCATATACAACAACTAACCTCTAGCAATCATCATGGAGCTTGGCACAGGGTCAATGAATCAATGGTAAATGAGAGCAAAAGCTTTTTTTCTTCTTCTTTTCTTCTTTATTTTCTTTCTTTTCTTCTTTATTTTCTATTCTAAGAAGCACAACAGGACTTTTCTCTGTAAATTGCATTTCAGCACTTGTGGAATTAAAGAACACAGGTTTAATTCAATAAGCTGTCTATCGTATGCCAGTCAGTATGTCTCACTTCACGAGGGCATACAGATCACCTTTTATGATTTTCACTGTCACCATTTAGGTACCTATGAGGTCAGATTCTCATGTAACATCAAAGTTAAAAACAGCTGCTGCTGTAGCTGCTCTACTCCTAAAGAATTCAGCCTTGAATATACTCACTAGTGATTCTGAGTTTAACTTATATCATGTTTGCACAAGGAAGTACATAAAAACACCCTTGGTAAAAATAACTATGAATCAAAAAGTAAATTCAGAAAATGTAACTGCTTAGTGTACCTTCATATGCATCTCCTGAGAATGGTTGTGTAGTCGATTTAACTTTCTATATCTAAAGAGGAAATGAAAAAGTCTGCAGGAGTAATTGAATTGGCTCAGTTATTAGTGAAACAGTCAAAAGATACTAATCTTGATCTACTGAATTGACTAAATTGGTAAAAAAGCTGAAAAACTAACAAATTTGAACTAGTTTCAAAAAGTCTTTTGTTGCTTGCAGAGTTCAGGATATATTTATTCTCCTGTGGCTAGATGAGTAATTACAAGATAGAAACTCTCAGAATCATAGGGAAAAGGCCATCAAAATACACACCTCCGAAAAACCATCTCAAGAAAGAAAATGAAATCATCCTTTGATTCAAAAAATGCCTTCACAGCTCTCCAATGTGATCATCTTACATTAAATTGCTAGCTGAATGTATAAACACCCTGAAAAAACTGCAGCTTGATTTCAGACATACCAGACATACCAGTATTTCAGACATACCAGTATTTCCCTCCAGATGAAACATCTGAATACAGGAAGGGAACATTTTCAGACATGACTCTCCCTCTTCTGTGGCTGTAAACTGCAGTGCTGATAAATCTGGGCAGTGCTGCCTACAGAAGCTATAGCTGTACAAAGTCACTCTAAATTTTAGCAAGCTTTGATTTTAATTTTATTTTTTTTTAAACTGTTCCAGAAAGCTTTTCCAGTCCTACAATCCCAGAGTTTCAATGCAAGCCGTGCTATGAAACAACTATGAGTTAAGAGTGTTGTGGGTACACACCTGTGCCTTCCATGTAAGAGTATATGAGACACGCAACAGAAGTTCTGGGGACGAAGTGGCTTGGTACTTGCCAGATGCGAGTAACAGAAAAGAGGCTGAAAATATGCCCAGGACACCAAAAAGAATGTGCTTGCTCTCAATCACAGTCTGCAGAAAGGCATGAGCTTGTCTGTTTGAAGAATGGAAATAAACCCTCAAGTATAGTCTTCTATGGCCAACCTCAAAATTACTTGCATGAACTTAACATTATCATCTTCCAACATAAGAAAAAAAAAAAAATCCACATAAATTGCAAATACCTAAAGATCACACTTTCCCATTCCATCATAAAAGTTTAATGTGTTACATGAGAATCACAGAAGCCAAGGAAGCTATGGAATAAGCTGTGTGATATTAAGAAATTGACAAGGGAGAAAAGTACACTGTAAAATAAAGTGAGTGAAATCACTTTTAAATGCCACCCACTGAACACAGAGAGATGATGAACTACATTTTGTTCACTACAGCTCTCCTATGTATTCAGATAGGAAATAATAGCTTCTAACCCTAGTAAATGTATTGTTTGCAAGACACTAAAAGAAGATTGAGAGATTTCCTTTTCTTCTTGCACTGTCATGCTCCGAGAAGGACTCACCCCTAGAGAAGTGCACATAAAATTGCTGACATCCTCTCTAAAAGGGATATGTGGTCTAACCTGCTTACAAAATAAGAGGAACTGGTGGAACTTCATAGTCCTTCCTAGCCACAGGAATATGCAAATACTTGTCCTGCCACTCTTGTGCTTACAGTCCTGCCAACAAGAGAAGGTAAAACCCTTTTCTGTCCCTCTGATGTAAGAGGTCTGATCATATCAACTGCTCCCAGTCATCCATTGTCTAAACTCTAAATTAATTATTTTTGAAATATTATTGCCACTAAGTTCTCATAACAGAATTATATAGTTCAATTAGAAATATTTTTCAGAATTTCAAAATTAGAGGAATTTCCTGAGTGCTCTCTAACTTTAGAGCTGGACTGATTTCAAGGTGGAAGTCACATACCTAGCTGTTTATGTTGCACCGAATTTTGTCAAACCCTGTCCTCTGAAGACAGCTCAGAAGAGTTTGTTTTGTTTTATTGGAGAAAGGGATCACACAAATGTATCCACTAGACACTGTAATCATACGTGTTTTTGTAGACTTGATATATCCATACAGAATATGGAGAATTAACAATTCTTCATGATGGGAACCAAATCAGCTAAAGCTTTGAAGTAATATTTTCCCCTTTCACTTAAAAGACCATTCAATAACATCCATAAAGGCAACTAAAGAGCTTTTGCATTACAAAAGAAGAAAGGGGTTTTTTTAAATGCTAATGTAAAATAAGAATAAATTTTATAAATCAAGAAATCTCAAGTGACTTGTTCAGACAGAATAGAACTACATGGAGGATAGCTGTCCCTGCTCTTGCCCGCTATGTCCCTGACAGTGGGTGTTTGCTTCCTGGATTGTTTTCGGATGACTCGACTTCCAAAAATGCTACACAGTCCTCTCTTGTCTCTAGTGGTCCCTTTTTCTCAATGTGAGAAATTTCTCCATCTGTAGGTTTCCAGACCCCTTTAAGGAAGCTGTCCTCTACATCCTGCAAAGTTCTCACTCTCTCTCTCTTCCTTAGCAACTGCTTCCACAGGAGGAGAAATCCCACCTTCTTTCCACAGGCACTGATGTGATTGTCTTTAATTTGTAATTTAAAGGAACATGCCTTATGAACAGTGAAAGAAGCATAAAATGTCAATTTTTCAGTTTTCATAAGAAAGAAGGTCCATATAGTCCCATATATTATTATTACTGGACTCCAAATGTTTGAGATTATATTTTTCTTTTTTTCTTTCCTTTTTTTTTTTTTTCTTTTCTTTTCTTTGATTTTAGCAGAATAACCTGTCTTGTCTTTTACTTTCAGGACTTCTTGGCCCCTAGAATCACAGGTGTACATTGGGATCCCCCCCCCCAGTTTTAGGCTCAGACTGGTTCATGATATTCACCATAAGAAGTGATACAGCCTCCTAAAAATCTCATACTGAAATCAGTTTTTGATGGCTGTATAAACCATTGTTTCTTTTAATACATATAACAGATAAAAAGCACTTTTCAATTTACTCTTCCAATGAAATTAGTCCTGGGAAGTCATCTTTTGAAAAGTGAGAGAGAATGCCTGATAGCTACTACAAAATGAAACTTCCTCCTGCATCCTTTTGATTTTCAAATCTATATATTGCAATACATGTTTCTATTAAAAATGAGCCTAATGTATTTGTTGACTAAGTGCAAATTCTAGTAATAGCAGAACAAGAATGTTAACTTTAAGGATGTCTGAGCTAATGGGGTTGGGTATTTCTGTGGGCTTTTGTTCCTTGTTTTTGTGTTTGTTTTTTTTTTTTTTCCAATTGTTGAGTGTATTAAATAAATAAATAATAAAAAAAGAGGAGTATAGCTATCTCCTAGCTTCCCCAGACAACATTTACATGTCTGTTAATGTTACTGTAGATAGGATTTCAAGAGGGAGATCAGTTCAGATGGCAATCAAGAACTAGGAGCTAACCCAAGAACTGTGTGATGGCTCCTGCCCTGGTACAGTGGCATCTGTAATACATGGAATGCGGTACTCTTTTTTTAGGGGGCTTAACAGGAGTTAAAATACAAGATAAAACTGCAGGAACTTGTAAAGAACACAAATCAAAGTACACCATACATAGATCTCCACACGTCTTTGTTTAGACAAGAGAGTTTCTGAGGTGTTTTCTGAGAGACCTCATGAGGAAAGGAACCAGATGGGCTGTTAGAGTCAAGCACAGAACAGATTACAATATAGGAAAGTTGAAAAGAAAATTGTGACTGAGCTAGGAGCAGACAAAGTCCCTCTACTGTTTTAATCAGTGATGCAGAGCTACTGGCATGACTGACAACCAAAGACAGGCAGCAGCATCCAGAGATTATCTGAATCACTAGGTGACCAGAGATTTATTTGAAGTCATAAATTCTCCATTAGTTGAGTTTTACAGGCCAACTCTAACAAAGTCAATGACTTCTAAGAAGTATCAAGCTGTCATGGCACAGTAGAGAATCAGGCCCTTTATTGTCCCTCACATTCTTATAGTCAGGCAGGTGGAGGAACTACTGTGTTGCAGATATGAGAAAGTGTGGTTTGATGTGTGGGCTTTGGCACATAGCGAGTATTTTTGTGAGGAAGTATTTTACTGTAATTTAACTTTTATTGGAAGGCATGACACATCCTTTCCAGCTAATTGCTCTATTTCAGCTTTTAAAATGAACAGATCTTTCTCTCTTATGTTTCAGCTCATATATTGTCATGATATTACTGTTACCGTTAAAGGTGACCTGAAAATGATTTAAAACTATTTGCTTCTTGCTTCTTCATTCGTTTACAATGAAGAAAAATGCCTACAATATTCTAGGCTATTTCTAAAGCATATTCCACCCCTCTCCCCTCACTCCCTCTTTCTATTTTTATGTGTGTCATCTCTCACACTGTGGCTTTACTGAAGTTAGGACACCATGTGATCTATTCCTAACAACCCTTTTAAGTTGAAGTAGTAGTAAAATAAAGACTTCTGGGACAAGTCTCGGCTCTGTTCCATGACCTGCTATACGGGATCTTACACGTGTTGTGATGCTCAGAGGAACCATCTGGCCTTCATCTCCACTGCATTGGGCTTGAAACTCTGCTGTCATTCTACTCACTGGTTACTCTTCATTTACTGATTGAAGATTTTGGTGTGGATTTGCCTTAGAGAGAAGCTAAGAGGCAAGAAATGCTGCCAGAAGACCTGCAAGCCTTTGCTGAAGAGCAGGCAAGTGGAGCACCCATGTGCAAATGTGTCAATATCTAAACAAAGAAAAAAAAACGAAACAACAAAACCAAACCCAACCCCCAATTTATACTAGAAGACAGTACCTGTGAGCCTTATTAATTTTTTCCTTTTTCTTTTAGGAAAGACATCTGGATTCACTTCAAAACAGAAAAGGTGGATTCTAACTTTGTAGAGGGAAAAAATCCCATCTCGAATCCACAGTATTAAAAAGACTGTTATGCAAAGATGTCCTAGCACCCAAAGCCAAGCCAAAGAAACAGCTGCATCTGGGAATGGTGAGTTCTCCTTAATCTTTCATTTTATGTGCAGAATAAAGAGATCAAACCAACTTCTAAAAACACATGAGCAACAGTTTTGCTCTGCAAAGAATAGACTTCTCTTTTTCATATCTGTTAAACTAAAGCACTTAGAAGATCTAAGTTCCCTACTGGGAGTGTAATGTGAAAATCCACTCAGTGGTGCATTCTTCTTTAGGAAGTTAAAGTGTCAGCAACTTGATTAATTTAACTTCTCTTTTCCCATCAACTCTGAAAGATGAGAATATACTGAAATGTACAGTGAAAAAAAAAAAATATGATAAGGATTTTATTCCATGCAAAATCAAATCACATGACATTTTTTCGGTTGAGAGCTATGCATGTTGTAACCATGGCGTAGCACATGGCTCTGCATTCAGGAACTTTATGAAAATCCATAGGTGAGCAAACATCAAAATGAACCTTCAGTTCCATAGAATTATTGCAGAGGTGAGTGGACAAACAGGTTAAACCACTAGAGTCATAAGGAAATTCATGTACTTCATATGCTTGGCTCCACTAGTACAAACTCATATAAGAGTTGCAAAAAAAAAATTACCATACTTTAGTAGATTCTTAAAAATCATGCACCTGTTTTAAATAAAGCTAAGGTTCAGTTCAAGGTAAGAAAACTGAAAGTATCCATCATAAAATAGTAACAACTGAAGTTTATTAATTATTTGAATTTTAATGCAACTGAATTTCTATTTGTAAAAATCTGGTAAACTTTATTCCTGTGGTTTGTTATTTTAAATGTGATGCCATGTGTCTGTATGAAACATTTCACAAATCTAGGAGTCTTCTAGAGACTACAGTGAGATGCAAATTATAAATAGTGGTAATTTAGTACTTCTTAACTGGTTAATGAATTAGAAACAGAACACACACACCCTCCTACACAATTGCTACACCTGTTATCTACCACTAGACAGGTTTCCTCTTATTCTTACCAAACAGAATAATAGCTTTTTGCTCTTTTTCTTTTTTTTTTTTTTTCAAACAATCACTAGTAAATATAAATTATAACAATAGTGAAATAGCAGAAAATCCTTCTGTGCAACATATAGATGGGATTTACTGGAGATGGTGAATTCTGCTAACAATTATTTCTACTCCAATATGGACCTTTTATACTTCAGGCTCCCAGGGAAGAGGGTTGCATTCATGATAAACAGTAAAACAAAGAAACAAGCAAACAAACCCCAACAAAAAAGACAAACAAAATAGACAAACAAAGCAGACAAACAAAAAACCAACAAACCAACCAACGAAACAAAACAACAAGCAAACCTGAGAAAACACTTACTACAACCATTGAGTCAACTGTTGCCCATTCCTTATTTATGTTTAATTATTTTCCAAATGCCTTATTCAAAGTCTTGGAAAGCCTACCATCGTTGTTAAAAACTATCATTTTCTTTAAAGTATTTATGGGATTATAAAGATGGCAGAGATCATTTGGCATCAAAGGGACAAGATTAGATATGAAAATATAATGCTGGCAAAACATATTTTAACAGCAATACACAGGAAGGCAAGTGTATAATGGAGCTTTTAATACACTTCTTTTTTTTTAAAAAAAATCTTCCTCTCTTTAGACTGTGTTTTCCTACTGACACTATTAATATACTTTTAGGTAGAGCAGCAGTGCATTATACAAACAGTAACCGGAAAGATGGCGAGTCTTTCTCTGTTGAGTATTTCCACCTAAAAAAAAAAGAAAATACCAAAAACACACACAAAATATAAATAAATAAACAAATTAATTAATTTAAAAAAACACCTCAAAACCAGAAGCCAGTCATGAAAAGAAACACACACAAATAATAAGTTCATTTTCTCAATTTCCACCCTTAGTATCTCCTAAGAAAAGTTACAAAACCACTGCATAATGTGGTGCATAAGACATGAACAGACAGGAGTGAAGAATTTTAATCTTTCTAAATCATCACTTGCAATTCATAGACTCCACAAACACAGCTAAACTAAACCATCAGTCTTTGCACTTGCTGGCAGAAATTCTCTACTCATCATGGATGTTCTTTAAGAGGTTCCCATCTTATTTCTTTAGACTCTTACCTGAGAACATTCTCTGATGTAATTTCTAAGAGCAAGTAGAGCATACAGTCCCTGATAAGGTAATGCTAGATATTCAGCTAATATTCAGATCACAAAATACCAGTAATAAATATCTTTTTTTTTCATGTCTCTGAAAGGAGAAACTATTTGTGTAACAATGCAACTGAAATTCTTCATGGACACACAATAGGTCTGCGTATCCTTTATTCTCATATCTGAACTCAAACCAATGCTGCTCTATGAATGTACAGTAAGAATAAACTCTCACAACCATTAAGGAGATGCCCTTGGATCTTCTGTTCCTTTCCCATTTCTCTGATGTAGCAAAGACCTTGGCAGAAGTGTATTTTTTTTTTAATTAGAATTCAATAATAAATTATGCAACTGCTATCTGAAAGCCCAGCAACCATCATTTGCGTGACAGAACAGATACACTGGCAGCATATTTTTCAAAAAGGTCAAAAATCTTACTTAGTTCTGAACCAAATCTAGCTGGTGATGAATCGGGGCTGTATAGCTGCATGTTAGAAATACTTCATTAACAAAGAATAAATATTTAATTGTAACTTTGAAGTGATGTAAAATATGCATTGAGAATCACACCTGAAGAAAAAAAAAAACAACCAAACAAACCAAAAAGAGCAAAAGAAAACTCTCTTTCCTCTACTGCTTTGGAAAGATTTGACTTTTCCTATTTCCCCTGAGTAACTGTCATCTGCTTTATTTTAATGTTCAATTGGTGGAAAAATTCACTAAATATTATCTTTAATATTGCTTTCATAACCATAAAATCATTTGATTATTTTTACTATATCTGGATCTAGGTCTTGCAGTCTCAATTTACTTTTCATTAGAGTCCTTTCAGCTGAGTCTGTACTATTTGCTAAGCACATCTTTTGATGCATATTACAATTTAGCTGTACTGTGATCTAAATTGTTAGCATGTTTTTAATCTTCCTGATGTTATTCTTTTAAAGAAACAGAAAATATATGATAGATGTCATTCTTAGCCCATAAACCAATATTGCATCAAGAGAGCACCTAAGATAAAGCTGCTATTTTTAAAGAAAAATCATTAACTTGAGTAGTTGTATTCTTTACATAATGAATAGGGTAAAAATAGTATTTCAGAATTTATGATATCCGGAAATTATTCATGAATTATAAAGAAGTAGCATTTTCCAATACATTGGTTGATAGCTCATCTACTTTGTTCTTTGTTAAGTCTTTCAAATTATGAAAATAATGCACAGTTCAAAACAAGTTCAACAACTGCAACTAAAGCAGTCCTTAATTGCAGTATCAAAATTTTCAACTTCTTTAAAGACAGTTCACACTTTCTATGGATCTATGTTATCTGCCTCACTGGAGGTCAAAAAGCCTATCCTCTCTGCACATAATCTTTCACTGAATGGAAAATCAATAGCCAGCTCCATGCATTATCTGATCAGAGCAACAGACTTGCTCCCCACAGTGAGGCATCTGAGAAGCAAAGCTGTATGTTTCAGTCTGAGCATGGAGCAAGGCTCCAACACATATGAGCACAGCCCCAGCATCTCACAACTTGGCTCATACAGTGCCCAAAATGCTTTCAATATTAGGTTCACCAGCCCCTGGAAATCTTTGTCATTCCCCTGTTGGAAGTGAGCATGAACTGTAATCTCATAAATTCTACAGAAACTTTATATTGAAAGGGTGCACATAGTGTTTAAAAAAAAAAAAAAAAGGACAAACAAAACAAAAACAAAAACAAACAAACAAACACACACAAAACAGCACAGCAACAACAACCAAAAAAAGAGCAGCATACCACATGCAGACAAGCAAACTGAGAGTTAAAAGTCAAGCCAGGGATTCTGACATATATTAAAGCTCATAAAAAAAGACTGAGAAGGATTTTAAGTATTTTCATCAACTTTCAGACTAAGATTTTTCTGAAAGACCTCTTCTGCTTTTAATACTTTGCTCCCCTAACTCTTCTTTCTCTCTCCTTTTCATTTTACTACTGAGATGTAGTTCAGAGATGGGAAAGATAAAGAAGGGAGGATAATAGGACAAAAATAAAAATTTTTAAATCCTAGAAATTAATTTAGAAACCATCTTTGTCTAATTCTACAGTAATAAAAGAAGCAGTAAAGTAGAATTTGATGCCAGCCTATATGCCATGCATCTCAACCTTCATATTAGGGTTCTTTCCCTTTAATTGTAGTAAAAAATAAATCTTCTGCTTGTATATTCTTCTCCATACAACTACATGAGTTTAGATTTCTTGTTCATTTACAGTTGTCCTGTTTTCAGCTGGTATAGAGCTAATTTTCCTTTTTAGTAGGTAGAATGGTGCCATGTTCTAGATTCAGAACGGGAATTGGTGTTAGAACACTGATAATATGCTGAAGTTTCAAGCTGTTGCTAGGAAACCAAGGACTTTTTAAACTTCCCGTGTTTTGCTAGAGTGAGGGTGCACAAGAAGCTTGGAGGACACAGCTGATCCAAACTGGACAAAGGGGTATTCCATACTATGTGACATCATGACAAACAGTAACACTGGGAAGAGTTGGCTGGGAATGGTGAATCATTGATGGGGAACAGCCTGGACTTCTCAGTCAGTGGGTGGTTAGCAACTATAATGTGCATCACTTGTCTTTTCCTGGGTTTTATTTATTTCTCTTTTTGTTACATTCCTTTTCATTATTATTATATTTAACTTTATTTTAGTTATTAAACTGCTCTTATCCCAACCCACAAGTTTTACCTTTTTTCTAAATTCTTCTCTCCATCTGACTTGGGGGGAGGAGTGAGTGAGCAGCTGCGTGGTGTTTAGTAGATGGCTGGGGTTAAACCACAACAGTATATAACAATCAGATTTATTTAAATGGAGAAGCTGTGAGAAGTGAATGAGAAAAGCAAAAATGTACAAGTTCTATAACACCTATCAGAGCACAGCTAGCTCAGTCTTGTATAGTCTCCCAATTTCATTGATATTAACTGTTTTACCGATATTCTTACTTCCATAGGAAAATGGTAAAATGAAGAATTCTTTTCTCCACTTTTGAAGAATTTTATTTTTTTTTTCCACCCAATTATAAGGGAATGCGTGAGTGGCACCTTAACTCTAGCACACAGTGAATCACAAACAGAGCTATGATTCCCTAAAATACAAATACTTCTCTATTTTAAATTCCTCCTACTGTGCATCACCTCTACAGAATATCTGACAGAAGCCTGCGTCTAGGTTACACTAGCTACTATTTTTAAGTCTCAAATATTACAAAAATTTAGGTGTATGTAGAGTGAGGTCTTAAAAAATTCTACATTATTCATTACATTAGTAACTTTTAATCAAGGAACTCATCAAGGAAGAAGTAGGGCAAAGGTAATCTGGTCAACCTGATGCTGATTAGCCCACAGATGTGTTATCATGCACTTTCTCAAGAGGTTTTGTTTGGACTTGAGAACAAAATTATTCCTAGCATCAAACTTTTTCTCCTGTTCATAGCTCAAGCTAGAAACTGTGATTAGAAAATGAAATGCAAATACTTCTGAAGAAACAAGATGAAGGGAGTAATTTCATGATTTCTCACTGACATCAGCAGGCCTACACAGAACAGTGCAGTTACTGTGGAGTAGGTGAGCAAGGCTAGGTACAAGTGAGGGATATTTGCCAGGCAAAACTTCTGTTCTGATAATTTCATTCTACACAAGCACAGACACCTTCCAGACCATAAGAGTTTCCCCTCACCTCCAGAAGGACAAACTTCTAACATGCTACATGACTGCAGACAAAATAAGATTCCATCCTTAGGTGTCCTAAGCTTTTAGGAACCTCACAGATACTGACCATATAAAAACACATTTTAAATTTTAATCACCTTTCTGAGGACAATCCCTTCAAAACACACAATTATTTAAAAGACAATGTATACAAGAATATTATTAAATTATCTCATGACAGTTCTACAAAAGAAATCCTTTCAGCAATAAGAAGGTAAGAAAATTGGAAAAGTAATAATCACAGCAAAGCTTCAATGTTGTTCTGGCAGCAGTTTAACAGGGTTCATACATTAGTATGTCCACTTACCTGCTTGCCACTGCTTCCCTTTCAAGTTACCACTCCACCCTAATAACCTAGCATAAATAGAGGTCCAGTTCCTTCCTGACCCAAGCACAAAGTGAGCTAGCAAAGCTGAACATACATACTTATAATCGTAAGCTGACAGAAGGGAAGTATTCATCCAGGTATCTTGACATATCAAGGCAAAGAGTAAGCAGTAACCTACCCACACTCAACTACAACCACTAAAGAACACCTAACCCCAGTATTGCAACTATTCTCCCAGTTACTCCAGTCTCTGTGATCCAAGGCCTACTTTCAATGCAGCACAGTTGCATAATCTTGGTTCATTCAGACTTCTGTGAAAATCTTCCAAGCTGCAACAGCAGTGGTGAGTTAACAGAGCCACAGCAGGTAAGAAAGGTAAAATTAGAGAGATGTAGGAGTGCTGAGACAGAGGATGTCAGTAGCTCGAGGATTCCAGAGCAAAATCTAACACAAATGGTACAAAATGATAAGGAGGAAAATAAAAATGCAGCTAATTGGAAAACTGCTCCTCAGCAGCAGTGATGTTCAGCCTGACCCAGGAATCACTAGAGACCAGTCTCTACCAGGCAAACCAGACTTGTCAGGTGACTTATTGGAGGGTGGCAAGCATATTAATAATTATACAGTACCTCATAAAAACCTATTAGATAATAATTAACTAATTATTTGTTATATCAGATGACAAATATTCTTTTGTATTCTTAAACTATGAAGATCTGCTCTGAACAGAGTAAACATTTTCAAGAAACTAGGTAGAAAGTGTAGCAATAAATTACAGTTGTTATTTGTACCTATCCAGCTGTGAAGCTGCCTAATGTAAACTGGGTTAAATATGCCAGTATCAATAACACTTCATGGTTTGAACAACGAGGTTGAAAGCTCAGTTTCAATACCATCAAAAACTAGCAGCCTCGGTATATACAATTGTAGCCTTACTTGATAATTTATTTTCTCTTCTGGACTGCTGGAAATACAATCAGTTTTTCAATTGCAATATACATGAACATTCATGACATGGTAAGAAGCTATATACTTAGTGAATCATAAGAAAAGTCATTAATACAGAAGAGTCTTTTCACATTTGCAAGTTGTTACATGTTGCCAACGTACTGTATGAGGGCAAAAAAAACCCCAAACAACTTAAATCTATGAAAAAAGCCACACTCATTTGGCCACCTTCCCTATTTTTTTTTTTATTCCAGAAACATATTCCACCAAACAAAAACTTATACAAATATCATTACCACTTCTTAAACAGCAGTTTGAGGGGTGCTGAGAACTGTCATGCTTTGCCCAGAAGCCATTGTCAGTCATTTAAAGCAAGAGAAATCCATTTCAGTAAGCAGAAAATCAAGGGAACCACAGATTTGTAGAGCTCTTGCTACATCTGTTTAATTAGGATTGATCAAGACAGAAAGCTGTAGCATATATGTATCATGGAAGTTCAGTACTTGGCTCCACCTCCCCCTGCTACTTGAGCCTCCACTACTGAAATCTCTCAGAAGTTAGTCTCCCTCACTTTCAGGGCGATAGCTCCTTGGGTACCCTTTTGTCCTTCCTGAGAGGAGGCACAGGAAACCATATTGTATTCCTGATGCAGAACACCACATACACTTTTCCTCCTCTCTTACCTGCTCTTCACTATACCCCCTTTATTCCTAGTGCTGCTCTCATCTATGAGTAAAACTGCAAGGTAATGCAGGAACAAAAAAAGCCCACAACTTTAAAAAGCCTTAGTTAGTGCTTTCATCCCTCTGCCCCTCCATGCCCCTTTGATGTTTTAAACAGTTGTATGTTCTGCTTAACTCTTGCCTGTGGTTATCGCTGTCTCTCACTGTCAATGACTTTCGTGCCTGGAAAAAAATCAGTTTGCAAATATGAAAGACTGATAAAATATATACAGTATTTTTATTTCCTTTTGTTCTACAATATTTCACCCCTTTAAAGACGCAAAACGTGCTTGCTTCAAATTTAAATCTTAAAAAATATCAACAGGTCATTCTTTTGGCTTTCATATAGAGTATTAAGTACACTAAAAATATGAGGCATGTATTCCTCCCCTCCTTTATTTCAGTGCTTTAGATGTTTCTTAAGATAAAGCAATAAAGTTTTACTCTTTTTGCAATTTGTTTCATCTGATGAGCAAAAAAATAGTTTGCAATAGTTACCCCAAATTTGCTGTAATAACGCAGTCTAAATAAAGATTTTCACAGGAGTCTATTACAAATATGAACTATTTAGAGTATTTTATGTGCTACACTGTTATTATCAATTCTTCTTCTTCAGAAACCAAGCAAACAATCTCCATAGCTTTTTAACTTATTAAACTCTACCTGATGGAATACAGAGTTCTCTTTGTACCCCAGCATGGAGGCAGTACTGAGCCTAAAGTGCTCATTAGATCCACAAGAAGCCAGTGAGCTAGGATCACTTCCAGCACCACTTCTAGACCAGGATTACCTGTCTCAAAGTAGAAGATAACACATTTACAGTTGGTCTTAAAAAGGAATAGCCTTCAGCAAGATCTGGAGCACTGCTTCAACTCATTATTTCTAAATGATCAAAGAAAGCTACTCTGAATGCTTTTGGTAGCAAAAGTGACTTTGGGGTCTTTTTCATTTAATTTTCATCTCAGTTGTCAAACACAAAAACTTTATACTTACACAACTCCTAAAATAGTGTGGGACACAAGGATAGTTATTAAGGATACAAAAATAGATAGGTATGTGGAGGAAGAAAACAATGCCTCCACATTTCTTCCTCTACACAGACTCCAAACCAGTCATGCATAATATGTTTACATGTATGGCATGTTATATACCAGGCATGCTAAACCATTTTAAATCACTATCCCCTCTCCCTTCCCAATGCCTTTTTTCTCATGACATATCCTTCCTTTTTGCTTATCCCATCCTCCCATTTCATACATATGCACCCAGTTTCTGAATTGCCATTAAAATTTTTTATATCAGGCTTCAGCTGCTCCCCTGGATCTCCATACTCTCTATTTTTGCTCACTTGCATCCATCCATCTATCCTAAACCAACCAGTCCAAGGTTTTAATTCCTCATTGCCTAGCAAGCTTCTTGTATCAAGGCATAAATGCAACACCATCCTTGCATACCAGGCACTCCCCTGGTTTTCATTTTGACATCCTCACTGTAGACAGAGACTTGTAGAGACTGGCATTCTCCTGGACAAGTTTGTCTTCCAAAGCACAGCTACCCACAGCTGCCCTGAATAATTGGTATACCTAGTCATATTCAAGGAAGAAAGAGAACATTTCTCTCCCAAAGACACAGGCATCACTGCCAAGTTCAATGCACACTTTGGCTACCACTGAATAGTTGGAAAACACCCTTTTGCAGACAGTTGTCATTACAGCTGACACCCCCAACTAGTCACAGCTTTTGGTGCTCATCTTCTGTTTCCCTAGTATCAGACTCACAAAATAAATTCACTGTAAGCAATATGTTTTTCCTGAGGAGTATGAGAAAAAAGAACCAAAACAGAAATAGAAGAACAAAGAGACACTGTTTTGACAGTGGAAGAAACAGAAAGGCCAAAATCAGATTTGTCCTGGAGTTTCTCATGCCTCTTCAAGTTATAGTCCACATTTCCTTCCCAAAAGGTATCTACAAACCGTTCTTGTTCTCTTCTATTTTGTTAAATATTCTCCAAGATAGCAAGGATTATATGCTCATGTGCACACAGGCATCCGAAAGGAGTACTTCAATAAAAAGAAAAAAAAGGAAACATGAACCCTCATTCACAACATGGCAGTTATACTCACAGACTGCCTACAAATGTAGATTGTCTGTGCAAAGGCAATTTATGTAAAAATTGAAGTGCTATGCACAACCCAAAGGGATATGTAATATTGCCACCCATAATCAACAGTCAGAAGCATAATGCATTAGTTTTAATGTTTTATGGAAGAAGTGACTGGGAAGATACTCAGGGAGCACTATGTATGGTAATGTAAGAATAAGTATTTCAGTGCAAATCTCAATATATGAAAAAAACCCATATGGGCTCAGAGTGACAATGTGCAGGGCTCTTTTACATCCTTCTCATTTCAGGAAAATTTAGGTTTTAAACAATATTCTGGGTTGAATCCCAAGTAGATGAACCACAACAACACAGGCATAAGTTACATAAAAGATTTTGAAATAGACATAGACAACAGTACAGACTTTAGATGCTAATATCATAATTTATATTGCTGGGGCCTCTAAGGTCCCTTAATTGATTTTTTTAAAACTAGAAACTAAACCACTTCGTGAAATCTTAATTTATATAGTCAGTGAATTTTCCTTCTGAGTTAAGTCCAATTTCCTCTAGAGTCACACATTTCCTGCAGATGGCTCTGGGAGCCATCTGTATGCTTTAGTAAATAGCATTGGGGGTTGCCTGATACCTCGAGAGGTGAAGCAGCAGAGTGTTAAATCTCTAAAATTGAGACAGTTGCTCTACCACAGAAGCAAAGGCCAAGTTTAACACTAAAACTTCAGTTAGTAGTCACACTGTGTTCTATTCTGCAACACCACAGCCCTTCTGTCTCTTCTGCCAATCATGGTAAGACCACTGAAAACCAAAACAGAAATGTTATGCATATCATCTTTGCAACCATAACTTATGGATGCAGCTGTCATCCTTCTGACTTTTCATTTAATCACTCAGGAAAAATTAGGAGAAATAAACATTTGTTAAACAGTCAGTTCTTAACAGAAATAGAGATTTATAACATCTCATAAAATCATTATGTGATTTGCCAACTTGAAACTTAGATGTCAATTTGACCTGAATCATCTGAATAAAGGCAATACCATAAAGCCCCAGTCCAGAATTCCACTACTGCTAGCATCTGCATAGGTCCAAGGGAAACGGTGTAAAAAAGGTAAAAACCAAACCAAAACAAACAAACAAAACCCTCAATTTTCAAACTTTTTTTTTTTTTTTCTCGAGGAAGTAGCTCTCATGGGTAGTTTATATTACATCACAGGTCTTATCTAAGCTAAAATTGAACTCGGATCCCAAGAATCAGTGTAAAACTCTTTTGCTAAATATTGAAAGGTGTGGTAACCCAAAGAAAAGTCTTAGTCATTGCCACATCATAATTTACATCCAGACAGCATAAAATATAATTGCTCTCAACACTCCGGTAAGAAACATGTATTGCATGGAATGGCTGATTGCTTAAGAAGCATATACTAAAATTGCTCATGCACCATAATGCATGAATGTCAATTTCTCATCTATGCATTTTATTTTGTCTCCTTCTGATAGATGGCTGGTTACTCCTAATAAAGAAGCCATTTTTTCTTTATTTGTCCTAATTCACTTATGAACCCTTTATCTTTGTTTTTGTTCACATGCAGATTTTATATACCACTTGAAATATGAGCTATCTAATTTTGTTAAAGTATTAATAGCTCATGTAGTCATCCCAGTAATCTGTGAAATGGGTGATCTACATTGAAAACAAGAAGTATGGAGAATGGGGAGTTTTGTCACCCTGATCAACAGGGAATTAGGAGTGCTACTGAATCATCTTACAGTGTGACTTTGAGTAAATAGATCTACTTTGGGAGTGATAAATGCTCTTTTAATAAGAGAGTACTGAGATATCCATTTGGAAAATATCACTTTCAGAGAAGAGTGGACCAGAATGTTTACAAGGAGAGATTTTATGAACAGATCAAAAAGAAATTCTTAAGTTTTAAGTTTTTAAATCAGTCCTTGAAGTACAATTAAGTTACTAGAGGTTCTTTGGGAAGCTTCTTCTAAAGACTTTTTTTTTTTTTTCCAAGACATTCCAGAATAATCATGGCATTATGAATGGATTAGGTGAGTGTTCTTTTGCAGATAAATAAAACTCCATTTGCCTTTAGACAGAAGAGAAAACCTGCTCCGTATTGAGTTCACACATTAACAGGAAGTGATAAGGTCCCATAGAGTTCATACCATCTACATCATCATTTACCCTCATCTCTAACAACTAGGTTATTCTGAAGGTTTATTGTAGAAGGAGGCAGATCAGCAAGTATAGAATTAACTAGAGCCATAGCATGAGAGATATCATACACATCCTTTTAAATAACATGCTGAAAATCTGAATGATATTATTAATTGAAAGAAAATACAGTGTATTGAATAAAGATATTTTAATTTAATTCCTTTTTAGTTAGAAACTAAGATTTCCAAGAACCCAGACATTTTCACAATGACACCAAAGGCAAATCCCCTGTAACAGTCAATGAAAACTAGACCAAATGCAGTTGTAACTGGTATCCTAGGCCACAGGCTGATAACTTTCCAACAGTTATCTAGACAAAAATTGATTGATTGATCACTGCTTTGATTAATGAGATTCAAGCTACAGAGACCACCCTGTGAATATGCATTAATCTAACAAGTAATACTAATCTCTACATAAGAACATCACAACCTTAAACTATCAAATTCTATACCTTACCTACTATTATAGACATTATAAATATTATAGACTACTAATCAAATCTTAAGTGACCACATTCATAATATTTACCCGACAGAAAAATGAAGGGCTGTGGGAGATCTGGAAGTAAATTTTGTTTTGCAGCTGAAGGGCAAACTCTTTAGAAAAGATATGCCTATGAATACTGGTAAGTGAAATAGAACAAAAATATTGCATGCATCAAAATATTTTCAACATGTGTGGCACAGTACTAGCACATATATAACTTAATCTTTCACTGAAGACAATTCTAAAAATTTAAGCTCTGACAGGTTCAGAATAATGTCATGAATGGATTGATTGACAAACAACTCCTAACTACTTTATAAGCACTTGGGATACCTTATGTAACTATCAAAGAAAGCTAATGAGATTTCACAAACCTCAAATAAGGGGGCAGGGTGTGTGTTTGTGGTGGATCCAGTCCATATAATTATGATAACTCCATTTATTCAATCCACTTTAAACAGCATGTGGTATGATATGGGGTGGTCAGTTGTTTGTTGTTTTTTTTTTCTGTAACAACATTAATTACAAGATTTGAGTAAGCAATTTACTAATTGGTGTCTGTGTTTATCAAACACATTTTTTGATGATCTAACCATATTGATGGATTCAAAACAAGTGATTAAAATCTGGATGATGTCACAAAGTGGTCTCCTTTGGTACTGTCAATGCTTTTTTTGTCCAGACTGATACACATAATTCTACATCTTTATTATGTATTCTCATGCTAACTTCAATAATGATTTTCTCCTTAATAAATTCAGTGAGGTAACCTGATATAAGTAATATTTTTTCTACTCCTTTAGAATGAAAAAAATTTGAAGGCAGTGGGGAAACAAACCTCAAACCCTTGATAAAAGTTTCTGGTACCACTTCCGACCTACATCTGCACTGAATCCTGCACTGAAAGAGCTTCCTGGGGAAATCTAAGGATGACTAAGTTAAGTTTTTTTTGTGACCTCCTTTACATCCTGTCTCACCCCACTCAGTGGACAATGAGGGAGGTGAATTTTTATGATCCCCCTAAAGAGGCTCTCCCTGCTTTTGGATTGATTGTTATGATCAACCTAACTTGAGATCTTTGGTGGTGGATGCACTCCTTTCCCTACTAAAGGCCTTATGTGGGCCTTTCCATGTCTTCATCGACAACTACAAATTAGGAAAAGCCATCCACCAACTCTTTTCGGTATCCTCTTGCTTAAACTCTCTTCCCACAGCTGATTTCTCGTCAATCCTGACCCAGGATTCTTTCCTGACGGTCTAGAAAATTTACTGTCTAGTTCAGCCCTCCTTTCCCCTGCTTTCCACCCTCAAAACCCCTTGCTGTGGCTGTAGATGATTCACTCGAGCAATTTCCCTCTAGGTGAGAGCAGATTTGGCTAGTGTGGGCACACCCCCCTCCCGAGGCTAAAGCCACTCAAAAAGCTACTGAGATTCTCCCTCCTAAAGCCATCACTGCCCTCAGTGAGTCCTAGAGTTGGATGGCATAAAGTTTCAAAGAGTTGTGGAGGCCTCTTATTGGCTGTGTCACTCTACCCGGGTGAGCCTTTATCAGCGCTGGGGATACCAGCTGCTGTTCAATTGAATGTAAACTGTTTTCTGCAGATTTTCTGTTTATTGGTCTAATCCAGAATTGGGGATAGCCATTGGATCCCCTCCTTTCTAGGGGGTCCAGCCCTCCTGCACAATATGCCACTCGTTGGTCAGAGATCAGGGTGCCCGGTTATCATCCATGGTCAGAAATACACCAGGAACCCAACATCCCCCAGGGCTTCATCCCTGTTCAGCTTTATTCTATCTGCCCTGGTGAAAGGCTATCTGCACACACTCAGGCTCAGACTTCCTAGGGAGCCAGCTGTATTTTTCTTGTAATTAATGTCAGTTCCATCACACCATAGGGTACTTATTTAGTTACAACTTCACGTCCGTCCTCATTTCTTCTACTGTACAGGAACTCGGTTTTAATGAGTGGTTGAGGTTGAGGAGCAATGTAATCTCTATGCTTAAGGTTTGCGTCTTCCATTTCAGCCCAGAGGTAATGATGATCCACTTCCTGAGCAACTAAATCATGCTCCTTGCCCACACTGTTATATCCACAGTCATGCTCAAGGTCTTCATAACGCAGATCATCCAGTTCTAACCTCAACCCTCGCTCCCTAATGAGAGCACTGCACAACTGACCCTGCAGCCTGTCCACTGCTATTCCCACTCGCAACCCCTTTTCCCACTCGGCCCCAGCTCGTGGCCGCTTTTCCTGCTCAGCCTCCAGCTCAGCTTGCAATTTCTTAACCAGTTCCCATAATGCCTCCTTGGTTTTCCACTCAGTTAGGTGGTCCACAACATGTTTATCTTTCTGCGTTATGGCCTTCCCAGGTCTCAGCCATCTTTCCTTTGCCGAGTCCTTTATCGGTTCCGCAATGACCAAGGGAGTTGCCAATCTAGCCCAGCTCAGCTCCGCCTCTGCGGAATCAGGCACATGCTATGGCTTTTCAATGCTTCTAATAAGGGGGAGCTTATTATGCCCCTTCTACTACCCCAGACCTGAGGGATACTGAAATAAAACATTAGATAGAAAAGTTAAGTGAACTCTTGCTTGATCATATAGACCCCTAGTTAGTCTTTACAATATGTAGAGACCCATGAGTTATTGATAACTGAAAAAAAATGGCTTTTAGAATAGAAACTTATAAGCAAAATGTGTGAGATGTGTTTATCAGAGGTGGTATAAAAATTGAATGCTATTGTAATTATTTGGTATAATTGCTCTTATATACTATATATTACTGTAAATCTCCATATCTATATTAATGTTCTTATTCTTAAATCAGCAGATCTTAAAGTAAGCTAATCTGGCAAGGTGCTACAAACTCTTCCATATTGTATTGCCCACACAACAACTTTAAGGCTGTAACTGCAGCTGGAGAGTGTTATCAGTTCATTTCCAAAGCAGATAAATATTAACATTTGCAAAGCAAACCTAGGTCCATAGAATTATTCAAGATAATATACTTTCATCTCAAATGAATCACAATGAATCTACTCAGGCCTGCTGATGGGCTATGTAGGGCTTCCCTTCACTGCTGCAAGACAGTCAATTTTCTATTTTCTTCATAAGCTAGCAAAACCAGAGGATGCAGGAGTTTCTAGATGTGCTTTGCTCCCCATTTAACTTTCATTGATCAAATCCCAGTTTCCGGAAGATAAGTGTATCTTTGGATTACTTTGGAATGACAATTAAAACAAATATCAAATGTTTATACCAGAAGAGTGTCTTTAAAATATAGATTTGCAATACCAGTGATAGCCTAGCAAAGCTGTATTTTAATGACAGTAACAGATGTTATAGTTATGGTGCATAGTTACAATATTATTTAAATAAAGTGAACATATTTTTCATTGGACATAATGCATGCATACTGTTAAATAGCTGTGAGAAACAATTCTTCATCTGTGGAATTATTCAGCAAGATCAGAAAGTTTGAGCTACAGACAGCTTTAGACAGTATACATATATGCATGCTGAAAGGAACTATATCACAAGTAGTGACTTCTTCCAAAGTCCAGCTTTTTGTGTAAATTGCCTACATTTTCTAAAAATGTCCATTAGTTTCTATTGTTTTGGTAAACCACTTAGTACAAAACCAAGTATTTTAGGACAGAAGTCTGAACACAGAAATTCAAATATAAAATTTTAAATAATGCAGTGTCTGCATTACATGCAGACTTGAACAGCATTAATAGATTTACAACCAACCTCTTGTTTGAATTTTCAAAGCAATTTCTATCAATAAAAATAAAAAGGATGAAGCAATTAACTAGTTAAGCAGTAGGTTCTATCAGAAAGGATAGTACTGCAACAATAATCCCTTCAACACTATGTTTAAATATTAAAAACAATAGTCACCCTAATGACTATATTAGTCTTCATTAGACTAGAATAAAGGTGGCTGCTGAATTCCCAAACTAGAAGTTTCACGTGGGTTTTGGCAGGTGAAGCATGATAGACTGAATGCCAAGAGGCACACATTTGATGCTAATCAATAAATATTACTTTCAAATTTCACCATTAAGGACCACTTAAAATCCCAAGCAGCTTGAAATTAACATTACCACAGGTCTAGAAGATAGAAAGGTTTAATATACTATTATAGCATGCTAAACAATATTAAGAAAGGACTCTTATTTAATGAGACCAAACAGAATTCTTCAATAAACATTACCAATACAGAAGAATAAAGTCTTCAAAGGTTTAAATAATTTTCAAATTCTGAGATCCCAAACAGTGGAGGAAGTGGAGATCAGAATATTGTACTGATCAGAAAAAATATCTGACATAATTAAAAAAAAGCCTTCAGTCCAAGAGACTGATCTAAAGCCAATGGATGTCACTGGTAGCTTCCCCCTATAATTCTGGTGGTCTTCGGAGCAGATCAGAATAAAGCCAAATCCTTCTTCATCTAGCAGAATCTATAGAGACCACTACAACACAAAGCTAAGCACACATAGGAGACTATATGTGACTGCACATGATGAATATGTTGTAGTAAAAAAAATAAATGTTTCACTTTAAATAAAAACTTTGCAACAATGTCCCTAGCCCTAAGCAGTTTCGCTCTCAGAAGAGAACAGCAATAAGAAGGTTCTATCGGAAACAGTAACAATACGAGGGACCAAAATAGCAAGAATTGTGCATTTTTGTGAATGTAGAGAGGTGAAACTGCACAGTATCTATTTGTAGATTAAGTTTTCAGAAGCATTCAGAGATATTTAGAAGCAATTAATTTAAATGCTATTTCTACATTAGGGCAAATTAAGTGTAGAATTTTAGAGACAGTTTAATGAATTTGTATCTAGTTCTTTGTCATACTTATTTTTCAGAATACTTTTTCCTGGTCTTCTCGCAATATTAGATGTTATGCTGAATGAGTACTGTCCTGATCAAAGAAACTATCCATAAAATTTAGTTATGATTCATAGGTATCAATTATCCCTGGGCTCAAACTAGCTCTATTTTATCATACTGCATAAAACCCCTACAGTGTCAGGAAATCATATATTTATTGTATTAATGATGTTCCATTAAGAAACATATTCACACCACATTTATGTGAGGTGCCTAAATTGGACAATATACCTGTGTAGTTTCCCGAGATTCATTCACTTATTATTGCAGAAGTAATCTAACTGAGGTGCCTTGGACAGACTGACCTTTACTACCAACAAGGAAAGTTAAGGCAACAAATCCAGTTGTTTTGTGTAGGGTAGAGCAAATGACTCTGTCACTAGTCCAGATCTGATGCTACATTTATATACTGAAGCACAGATGTGTGAATGAGGCCTGCACATCAGAAACTAAAAGTGAAATCCACCTCACTTGGCCAAAACAAAGCCTGTAAGAATTAAATTCTTGTTCTGAACAAGTGTTTTCTTAACAAGTAGGTGATCTTGTCATCGTGTTTGCCTTCTGCATATCAAGCCACATTCTTCCTGCTGTGTCAATAAGTATCTTAAAGTTATTGAAGAAGAGATTTTGCATTTCTGCAAAATCAGTTTCTTATTATTAAGCAGTGCCTTTTGCAGGCTTTCTGGTGAATGTAGTTAACACCCTTTTACTCTAGGGAAAAAATGCTAAATTACTCTTCAGTTAGGAGATATTCTTTATCTCCCTTTAGCGATGTCAGGTGGGAGCTCAGAAATCCTGTGCCAAAAATCTTCCACTCATTTTGCTTGCTAAATGTGTCTCAATTCTTGCATAGAAACAACTGGATGAAGATAACTCTTCCCATTTGAATGAGAACTATTGTATGACTTTATTTACAGTGCTAGTGCTCCCTTGCTCACTAAAGGCTCATCCTGAAAATCAGCTCAGGACAGTCCCCACCACACTGGATGTCCACAGAAACCAACAGAGATGAATCTTGGAGCAGCACATTATAGAAATAAACCTCAAACAAGGACCAACATTGGTATTGTATTTGAAAGCATGAGTAACTTTAATTGGTGAAGAAAGTTCATAAGATTATGCAAACAGGGTCATGGGATTAAGTTCCTGGAGCAACAGATTCACAGTCAGTGTGATACTGTGTTGCTGAATCATTCTTTCTTTCATTGTTCAAGCACAGAAAAACATATGTGCTGAAGAAGCTTCCTGAACCGGTTTCCAGAATAGACTTTTCTTCATTTCATCACCTATACGACAAAAGTCTATAGCATACAACACAACACACTCTTATACTATGCATATCAGTTTTCCAGAGGGATGGAAGTCTCATACAATGCATAAGATTGAATCAACTGTAAAGTAACATCTATCGTATATTTTATATTTTCAGAAAGCAAGTTGTTTAACAAATTCTTCAGTACGTATGCACTGACTGCAAGAACTAGGTGTTTGAAATTATACCAAGACATTTCTTTGAAGAAGTAAAGTGTTCAATAACACAATAATGAACAAACAGATCAAAACAAAAATAAAAAGGAGAAATGGGGATTGTACACTTTACATCACTAAGTAATCCTACACCCTGGTTTTCTGAACTTCATGGTTTTCCTTGCTTAGACATGCCTTCACTTTATGTCCCTTGCATTTGGTTTAGAAGAGCTCAAAATTTCAGGCCTGGATGGGGCCCAAACTTTTCCAATACCAAGAGAGACAGGACTACTCTTTTGTTTCAGCTAAATGCAAAACAAACAAACAAACCACATTAAAGAAAGTTATCATGGGTTCTATAAAAAAAAAAAAAGTCAACTAATAACTAGGAAAACAAGATTAATTTAGATCTGTAAGTGAAGAGGTCTGAACTCTTAAAAAGCTTTCTCAAATTTACTAGGACCAGAGATTCAAAAATAAGTCATGTCAGGTTTGATTATTTTTTTTTTAATAAACTCTCAAATACAGCAAATTTGTCAATGAAATTTCACCTTAGCTTTGATATTTTTCTAGAAGTTTACAGCATGGGTTTTCTTGTCCCTCTTGCTTGCCCCTGCAAGCATAAAATCAAAGAACAGCTGAATTTAACTAAACCATTTCTTTCAGATGTGATTTGACATTTTCACTAATGCATGTAAATGATTTAACCAAAACAAAAGTGAATCCACTGCATGTGAAAGATTACTTTTAAATGACCAACTACTGTTTGCTTGCTTTGCCAGTAGACAATATGATTATTTTTTAAATTATAAGGATTAACATCTGTTTCCAGACACCTGCATAACATTTGTTAAAATAAAGAAGGCTCTTGGAATGTATCTAAGTGTACAATTAGGCCTCCCATCTAGAAAGCAGACTATTTTGGCCTAAAAGCTATTGTGAAATAAGTTACAGGAAGACATTTTGTTCAAAGAAATTAAGAGGAACACATAAGTAAAACAACCACCTCAATTACCTCCAACATAGTTTTCATGTCATTGTACTCTATATAATCAGCCTAATATTTGTAGGTAATTATCTGCAAAGTACCAGAAAAAAAAATTCCATCTTTCAGATGTTTTTATTCTGACAGATATAAAGTCAGAAACAGTAAGTACCATATTTATCCTTCTTTCTATAATTCTTCCTTTCGTTTTACACAGTCACAAACTTCATGACAGCATATTAAAAAAAATAAATAAAAAAAACAAACCAGAATACGATCAGAAGTACAAGTGATGATGTAAACTTCAGGAAGATAAAAACCAATGTATTTTTCTTGCTTTATCATTTCATGCACTTCCTATTCGTTATTCCTTTTGTAGTTTTTAAATAGACTATATTGTAAGCATCCGTGACAAACCAAGATAGTTCACCTCTTTTGACCAATGTTAAAGCAAGAAGCAAAAGAGTAGCACTGAGTTTTTTAATCTGACAGACTTACTATGCAATGTCAAATATATTCATTAGAACAGAAGTTCTACATGCAAACTTACAATATTCAAGAGCCCTTCTTGAGAGCTCCCAGGTAACTGAATTCTAACCTGTCAATACTGAGCATCAGTCATGAAGCAGAAACAAGAAGAGTGCAAAGATATATCTACGTTAACACAGTGCAGTGGAAGTCCACATAAAGGATGAAATGGTTCTAGCTGGGGAGCTATGGTACATGATAGGTTTAACAAGGATACATGCAGAGTCTTGCACCTGGGGAAGAATAATAAAATACACCAGTACAGACTGGGAGGTGATCTCCTGGAGAGCAGCCCTGTGGAAAAGGACTTAAGAGTCCTGGTAGACAACAAATTCTCCATGGAACAGCCATGTGCCCTTGTGTCCAGGAAGGCCAGTGGTATTCTGGGGTGCATTAAGAAGAGTTTGTCCAGCAGATCGAGGGAGGTTCTGCTCCCCCTCTACTCTGCACTGGTGAGACCTCACCTGAAGTATTGCATCCAGTTATCCTAGTCCACAATCTAGGAGTTTTCTGTATAATTTGAATTAACATGTATATAAAAAAGAGGTTTTTGAAAGTTCTAAAGAAAAATAATTTTTAAATGTATTTAGGATGAGTTTATCCACACCAAAGGATCACACAGTGGAACTGAAAGTGAACAAAGAAGATAATTAATACATTTCTGGAAGTCATTGTTCCTAAAAGACAAACCACATTTTCAACAACGCAAGACATTTACATCTAATATCTTTCCCGCTGCATCAGCCAAGATAACAGAATTACAGAACTGTGTACATATAGTTGATAACTTGCAAAATAAGAATCACAAAGAATCACAGAATAATCTAGGTTGAAAAAGACCTTTAAGATCCTTGAGTCCAACCATTAACCTACCAAGTCCACTGCTGAACCGTGTCCTTATGCACCATATCTACAAGACATTTAAACACGTCCAGAGATGGTGATTTAACCACTTCCCTGGGCACTCTGTTCCAGTCCTTTACAACTCTTTCAGTTAATATTTTTATTTTCTAGTATCCAATCAAACCTCCCCTGTCACAGCCTGAGGCCATTTCCTCTTGTCCTATCAATTGCTATGTAGAAGAAGAGACCAGCACCCACCTCACCACAACCTTCTTTCAGGTAGTTGTAGAGAGTGATAAGGTCTCCCCTCAGCCTCCTTTTCTTCAGACTAAGTAGCCCCAGTTCCCTCAGCTGAACATCATCAAACTTGTGCTCTAGGCCCTTCACCAGCTTAGCTGCTCTTTTCTGCACCTGCTCCAGCACCTCAATGTCTTTCTTGTACTGAGATGACCAAAACTGAACACAGTACTTGAGGTGTGGCCCCACCATTCCGAAGTACCAGGGGTACAATAACTTCCCTAATCCTGATGGATACACTGTTTCTGATACATGTCAGAATGGCATTTGCCTTCTTGGCCACTTGGGCATACCTCAGGCTCATATGTAGCCGGTTGTTTGTTAGTTTGTACCCCCAGGTGCTTTTCCTCTGGGCAGCTTTCCAGCCACTCTTCCCCAGGCCTGTAGTGTTGCAGGGGGTTGTTTTGACCCAAGTGTAGGACATGGTATTTGGCCTTGTTGAACTTCATCCAATGGCTTCATCCCATTGATTCAGCCTGTCCAGATCTCTCTGCAGAGCCTCCCTACCCTCAGAAAGATCAACACTCCCACCCATCTTGGTGTTGTCTGCAAACTTATAGAGGGTGCCCTTGATCCTTTCATCCAGATGACTGTTAAAGATATTAAATAGAACTGGCCCAAATACTGAGCCCTGGTGAACACCACTTGTAACTGGCTGCTAAACACTCTTTGGGTCTGCCCATCCAAGCCATGAGCAGTCAGTTTTTCCAGGAGAATGCTGAGGGGAACAGTATCAAAGGCCTTACTAAAGTCTAGGTAGACAATATCCACAGCTTTTCCCTAATAGGCAGGTCATGGCGTCATAGAAGGAGATCAGGCAGGAACTGCCATTCATAAACCCATGTTCACTGACCTGATCAACTGGTTGTCCTGTATGTGCCACATGACAACGCTCAAAATTATTTGCTTCATAACCTTTCCTGGCACAAAGATCACACTGACAGGTCTGTAATTCCCCAGATCTTTCTTCCAACCCTTCTTGTAGATGGGTGTCACATTTGGTAATCTCCAGTCCACTGGGACCTCCATGGTTAGCCAGGACTGCTGATAAATGATGGCAAGTGTCTTGGTGAGCACTTATGCAACCCCCCCAGTACTCCTGCATGTAACCCATCTAGCCCCATAGACTTGTGTATGTCTGAGTGATGTAGCAGATCACTAACCACTTCATCTTGGATGGTGAAGGTCTCATTCTGCTCCCCACCCTGTCTTCCAGTTCTGGGTACCCAGGGAACAACTAGCCCTACTACTAAAGACTGATGCAAAGAAGGCATTTGGTACCTCAGCGCTTTTCTCATCTCTGGTGACTGTATTTCCACCCACATCCAATAAAGCATGAAAATTCTCCCTGGTTCTCCTTTCGTTGTTAATGTTGTTGTAGAAATATTTTTTATTGTCTTTAACAGCAAGAGCTGGATTGAGTTGTAGTTGGGCATTTGCCCTTCTAATTTTCTCACTGCACAGCTTCACTACATCTGTGTATAGTCCTCGTGAGTGGCCCACCCCTTCTTCCAAAGGTCATAAATTCTCCTTTTTTTCCTGAATTCCAGCCAAAGCTCTCTGTTCATCCAGGCCAGTCTTCTTCCCTGCCAGTTCATCTTCTGGGACATGGGGATGGCCTGTTCCTGCACCTTTAAGATTTTCTTCTTGAAGTGTGTTAAGCCTTCCTGGACCCCTTTGCCCTTCAGGATGGCCTTTCAAGGGACTCTGTCAATCAGTCTCCTGAACAAGCCTGAGTCTGCCCTCTGGAAGTCTGAGGATGCATTATATTATATCCTAGTTTCAGTAGATGCACAACACAAATTCAAAGGAGTGCTGAAAGATGCACATTCAAGAAAAGGCCAGAAGCATATATTCTCATTTTAGCACACACAGTCTATTTGCCACTTACCACTATTAACAGTGAAGACTCAGCTGCTGGTGATGATCCTAGAACACAGAATGTATATGTAGCATAATACATTGGACAAGGGTGATACAAGTTAATCAGATGAAGATTCACTAATAAATTGGTTTATGGTATTACTGCTTATGATTGAAGTGATTATTGTTGCATTTGACTTCTTAATGTTAAATATAGAGAAAATACCTTAATTATTGTTAGGTTTTTAGCACCCAAAACCCCAAGTTCGGTACTCTTCTGCAGCTATTACATCTTCTGTTCTATTATCAGCATCTTTATTGCTTTGTTCACTAAACCAATTTCTTCTGCACCTCCTTCTTTGGACTCAGATCCCCAGAAGGTGTACCTGCATTAGTAGAGTTATTGCAGTCTAAAAACCTGAAAAAGATTCTGCTTTTCCTCTAGATATTATATCTGCTCTTCCATTCCTTTCTATAATAGTCATAGATCTTCCTTACCACACCTATATTTGCCTCACATTTATGCCGAAAAAGGATGAAGAACACCAATTTTAACTACCTATCCTACACTGGAAGTCTTGAGAGAAAATTCTCTGAAAAGCTGTAAGAGGGTACTCTATGAACTCTTCTAAAATAAATCAATTACTCCCTGTCATGGATTTCATTCCCATAATTGTGTGACTCTGGTGGAAGTGAGATGTGAATGCAGCTTACTTACACATTTTCTTTCGCTGAAACACAATGTTCCAATTTCTACATTTTATTCTAGAGAAGAAAAGTGTCCTTGGTCTCTGTTCATTTCATGTATGTACCCATGGACTCAGCTTTTATTAAAGACTACAAAAAATTTAAAGACACCAAGAGGACTGTATCACACTTCCAACCTAGTGCAGCAGGCCATTAATCATCAGAAAACTGTAATCTCTACTAGAAATAGTTAGATGTTTGTTAGCTGGCTGAATTACCAATTGAGTGCCTCAATTTTGTGTTAAAGTTTACTTCTGTGGGGTTCTTAAGGTCAGCCATGATAAAAGCAAAGCCCAAGTACCCTTGGACTCTCTGGCACTATAAACATATTTGAAAACACCATGGATTTTTCTTTTATTGTACTTTGCCTTTGAAGAACACCTTGATTGATGATGGAGCATTATGTGCAGTGCAATGGCTCAGAAGAAAACGAAGATGGAGGAGGACAGCTTTTACTGGCCACTGCATCAAGGAACTGCTGCTCACCCTTTCACATGGACTCCTTCCTTTTGCCAGCACAAGCTGAATTTTACTCTCTCCTTCCACTGATAGCAAAACAACAGTAGTTATACCATTGAAAGAATGAAGCCAACCAGGCAATCATTCAGAGTATTTAATTTCTCTAACAAACTGCACTATACTACTGCAGATGTTTCATGTACTCATGCTTCATAAATCAAACTTGTTGAATGTGAAAGCTGCCAGTAAGAACTCTGTTTTCATCACAAGTATGATATAGTAGTCCTGTGTTACAGAACTTATACCCCTAAAAAATGAATAAAATATAAAGTTTCTTTGTAACATATGTTGAGCTAATGAACAAATTTACCCTTTTACATTTCTGCTTTAGTGACATCATAATAAAGGAAAAGATTTTACACTTAAACTGTCATATTTACTGTTTTAAAGCCTACACAGCAAAAAAGTGTGCTTGCCACTTGATGCTATTTTTGCTCCAGTTTACCAATTACTTTTGGTAAATCAAGTAATTTTTAAATTTTGTTTATGAATCATTAATTAATCTAATTTATATTAATTTATCCCAGAAATTATCACAAATTCCCTTTTCTTTTTATATCCACTGATTCTCTGTTGAATACTACAGATGATATTAAGCATTGGTAATTCAGTGATTGAAATGTAATATACAGTTTGGGATCTATTCCCCCAAGTACCTCCAGTACTTGCTTTCAACCCCAGTAGAGATTAATTGTTTGGCTGCTCCTCAAAATTTCCCCATTTGTAAATGATCTTATCTGTTTCTTGTCTGTGATAAGTCTTCATCTTACAACTCTACCTGAGCACTGACTTTACATTGCCAATTTTAATCTTTATTTTGTTCTTGTACCAAATATTTTATTTCTAAATGCTGCTGTATTTAGCAAATACTGCAGACAGCTTCTCCAGTCATTGCAAAGAACTGAGACACGAAAAAAAATATACTGAAGCATCTTGGATTTTCCTTTTCTCCTATTCCTTCTCCCTCCTACTCCCCCCTACTCCCTCCCCCTTGAGTTGATATTATTCCTTATTTCCTCTTTTGTCTTGTTAGGATTTCTGTCTTTATGGGAATATTTTATAATTAATATAATCAGCAAAGACTAGATATACCAGAAATTCTGACTGCACTTCTGCTGTTGCTATTATCTATATATTTCCTCATTTCTCATCTTGTGGCTGTTCCAAATAGAACTAGAGAGAAACACAAAATCCAGTTCCATTCTAGTGCCCATATTGAGCTATTCTGCTCTATGATCCTCTTTCCATATTTTCTCATCTCCATGATTATTAAAGTCTTAGCTACCAATCCAGAGACCTGACATAATCCTCAATATTGGCTGCAAAATGCATTTCTAGGCTTACAAAGCTGCTTAGAGGGAAAAACTCACCTTGTAATTTCTTCTATGAAGGTTCTTCAGACAGCCACCTTTTCTATTAAGTCTTTGTCCATAACTGAGTCTCCCTTTAAGTTTCACCCATATTGATCTAACCCTTTTTCGCATCAGGGGCAAAAATGGACTTTGTCACTCCTACAATCCAATCTTCATCAGTAAAATTTGTTGTCATCCTGCTGGTGAGATTTGAGCTGAGGAAGACAGAATGTGAAAATAGAAGTGCAAGAAGAGAAGCACAGTTATAGGTAGGAAGAAAAGTACATGTTTATATTACCATAACAGTTTTTACTTTCCTTCTTTCCCACCCAAGAAATGCAATAACAAAAAAATAATCTTGCTAAAAACTCTAAACCTTCTAGTGATGTCCGTTGAAAAAGTTGTCAAGAAAAAAGCAGGTCATATCTGGTTTCAGTCACTGCTTCATTTTGAGAGGTTGTATTAAACCCTGACCCCAAGGTGTCTTAGGCTCACCCATGCTGTTTCACAAATGGTTTGTTCTAGGTCCTTCACACCCACTCATGGACTCTGAGTCATTGTCAGCATCTGACTTACTCATGTCTGAGTTCATACTGAACTCTTCCTCACCACCATCACTGCTGCAGAGACACCAGTGGCCTCGCAGAGTTTTCACAGTTCTGCCCTGGGATGCAGCCATCTTTCTACATGTCTGACACCAAGGCATATGTGGCATTTACAGGTTATCCAAGTCTCTCAGCCACTGTGTAAAAACCGTGCTCAGAATGGACATGTTCTTCTGGTCTTCACACATGTGACTGTTTAGATGGCTACATTTATATCTTGTCTTTGGTTTGAAAATACTGAAACATACACTGTAGAAGAATTCCTTCCCTTCCAGACAAAGGTATTAGTACAGATAATAGGTAAGCAAGGATGAAAAATGAGAGACTAACCTCATAGCTGAGAATTACACAGCTACACAACTCTGTTTATGTAAAAGGACACACACACACTGAAGCAAGAAAACTAGAAAAATTGGCCACATAGGCAATTATCATGAAAACTGGTCAGAAATTATTCAATTCTCTATTGGGTGGGATCTGTAAGGACTAGCTGTTGAAAATAATCCTGTTCTTTGAGCATCTGTGCTTAAATTCAGGAGCTGCTGTTTAATAGTCTACGGTCCCTTTCTGACCTTAAAATCTATTGCTCTATGGCTGGCATTTCTCTCCCTGGTACCTGAAAGTATGATCTAATACCAAATGTTGAATTAAAAGACACAGCACTCAGAAGATAAAAGAAACTGGTTTCATTACTACATACCCCACAAGACATACAAGTATTTGCATTTGAATAATAATGTTAACATTAGGAAAACTATAGCATAATCAGTTGTGCTTCATTACACAATCTTACTGTAGCTGCAGCAGTATATCATTTTGATACAATTACAAAGACACTTAGCACTTTGAAGCAAAAAACAATTTTTCAGTTTATGCGCAAAGCGATTTTTTACTTCCCTGTTGGCTATGCCATTGGAAATATTATAAAATCTCAAATCAGTCATGTATAATAAGAAATCTCAACATGACAGTTACAGACCCCATTTTAAACATCTTTCAACTGTAAAGTATTCTATCATTTTATTTTTTTTTTTAGTAAAGACTCAAGGGTAACAAGTGGGTAATGTTACAGAGACCAAGTTTCCCTAGAAACACTCTTCACACTAACATATATTCAAGTTCAGTCATGCCTGTGAAAGCAAATTTACAGTCAGTATCACAACTACTTTCATACTCATTTGGTCTTGGAATAAAGCAATATGACAAAGGTTTTCTGGCTCCCATACAGTCCACAGATAAGCCTTTTTCAATTATGGTTTGTTTCTTATTTTTTTCTTTCTTTCTTCTCTCTTTTTTCTTTTTTTTTTTCTTTTTTGAGTCTAGATGCAACTCAAAGAAAACCCAACAAAACCCAGTACAAACACAACTCTTTCTCTACACAAACCTTTCCTTTCTGACTCCTTCCTCACTGAATATGCACAAGATTTCTTCATTAAACTAAAGTTAACCTTTTGTGACTACTGTGCAGTTTGTTATATTTGTTTAGATCTTGTATTTCCCATGTTTTGTGGGGATATATAAATGTTTTCAGTAGGAGCTACAAAGAAATAGGCTTATAATGAACAAATAAAATAATAACAATGATGTTGTTTTTGAAGACACAAATTCCCATTGACTTTTGTCAGTTAGCCTTTAAGCTAACCTAAAAATACCTTTTTTGCTAAATTTTACTTGGCAAGTATCTTTCCTTTTCTCCTCCTTCCCTCTTATTTACTAATTCTGTCAGAATCATCAATTTAACACTGGTGAAAATTACTATACAAGGTACAAAGAAACATCTGTTCAAGTATAGTTGCAATGGACTTTTGGGAAACAGTAGATTTAAAGAACTAGAACAGACAAAAGTAGCATTCAGAGCATCGTGGAAAATATGGTTACCCAAATTCAATTTGAACTTGAGACACCATTCTGTGCTGTACAGATAGAATACAGGACTCACTCATACAGTAGAAAGTGGGCCTTCTGCTTTTAATGTTGCACTAGCAGGAGCTGCTGTGATGCAATAGCCACTGAGAAAATGCAGTTAAAAAAGCAGGGATGAGGCAGAGGGCTGGAAGAAAGGCACTTCATGGTCATCTCTCCTGCCAGGACCCATCATCCGCCCTTTATTTTATAGGACATGTCATACAGTGATGAGAATAGTATGTCCTGTGTCAAATCAATGAAGCAAGCACTTTGTCCTGTGCCTCAGCAACCATCATGAAAGATTAATCTGCACAGCACGTAACCACACTTCAGTCCAATTATATTCCCAGGGAGCAGATTCTTGACTGTATCTCAACTGCAGGCAATGCAGGCAGGTGGCACCTCTAAGCAAACTGGGGCCAGCTGGGATTCTGTAGCCCCAGACAGAGTTCAAACCAAGGCTTATAAGCTATCCTGCCTTCACACAGAATGTTACAGTGACTTTAGGTTTATTCTCTGAGAACTTGTCCCATTACTTAGGGCTTGAAAACTGAGTTAAAATAGATATTATTTGAAGTATTTCTCATTTTTTTTCTTGCTATATTTGCCTACAAATTATTCAGTACTGAATGTCTGAAGGAACAATGCAGGTATAAATACACACTTAAGTTATCTTCAGATCTTCAGTCACTTACTGTGGCAGTGGAACGTCTTTTTTTTTTTTTTTTAATAAATTTGATTTACTAGCCAATTGCATCATACCTTTCCACTGAGTGTGCCACATGCAAAGTCAGAGATTGCTAGCACAAAACCCCAGTATTTTGTTGTTTTTGAAGGGAAGAAGGGACACAATTTGATAGTCTGACAATGGAACTGGTGCTTGAAAAAAATAAAAAGGATCTTTTGACACTTCTACTTGTGTTTCCTTATGTATCAGCTTCCAAGCTTCAAAGACAACAATCTTGGAAAGAGACTATTTCTAGTTTTGCTTCAACAGTGAAAATCTAGTAATCTATTTTCCTTCTATTACTGCATTAAGCACTGAGAATTAAAGAAAGCTTAATTTTTGTGTCACAAATAGCCTTGGACAGAAAAATGACAATTCACCAAAACAACTTGGAGACAACACTGCAAAAGACAATTATCTTTTAGTCTGTTTACATGCCACTGTCTGCAAGATGTGGTTTTGTCTATATACTCATCATACCCTCTTTTAATGAACTTCCCATTATTGACAATAAATGTCTGCTACCAAAGCAGTAATGTACCATTGTACAAACCCTGCTCCTGCATTTCGACTACCAGACACTTGTTGATGCTGGCAACGTATGGTAGCTTGTAGTTCTCTTCTCATAATCCTCCCACCCGGCGTGAACCTGATCTTCATTATTATGAGCTGTCTGCCTCCTCAATTTCCCCATCTGCTCTGCTGCTGTCAGCTTTGGATTGCCTTTGTAGCACTGTAGGGAAAGATAATATGCCAATGCTTTATAAAACTGATTCAGTGTTTTAGGGGTAAAAAAATCAAAAATGTGTACAATCACATGTTAAAAACTAATTGTCAACTCTGAAAATAATTTAATCTGAGGTAAGCATGAGATTGACACTGTTTATTAAATCTTACAGAGAATTTAAAATCTGTCTAGGTCTCTTGTTAGTTAACATGTTCAGCTACCTTCTATCTTTTGTTGAATACTTCCCTCATTCCCCCAGGGGTCAGTACTGGGTCCAGTCTCATTTATTTTTCAACATATTCATCAGTGACCTGGATGAAGGGACAGTGTACCCTCAGCAAGTTTGCTGATAATACAAAATTGAGAGGAGTGGTTGACACACCAGAAGGCTGTGCTGCCATTCAGTGAGACCTGGACAGGCTGGATAGTTGGGTTGAAGGGAACTTAATGAGGTTCAGCAAGGGCAAATGTAGGGTCCTGAACCTGAGGAGGTGCACCAGTACCAGTACAGATTAGGGGTTGACCTGGAATGCAGGTTTGTGGAGAAGGACCTGGGTGTCCTGGTGGATGAGTTAACTGTGAGGCAGTGGTGTGGTCTTGTGGCCAAGGAAGCAAATGATATCTTGGAGTGCATTAAGATGAGTGTGGCCAGCAGGCTGAGGAACCTCCTTATCTACTCTGCCATAGTGAGGCTACATCTGGAATATTATGTCCAGTTCTGGTCTCCCCAGTTAAAGAGAGACAGGGAACTACTGGAGAGAGTCTAATGGACAGCTACAAAGATGATTAGGGGACTGGAATATCTCTCTTATGAGGAAAGGCTGAGAGAGCTGGGGCTGTTTAGCCTGGAAAAGACTGAGAGGGGATCTTACCAATGTTTATAAATAACTGAAATGTGAGTGTCTAGAGAATGGGGCCAGTCTCTTTGTAGTGGTGCCTAGTGATCAACAAGGGTCAGTGGGCACAAACTAGAACACAGGAAGTTCCACTTCAGCATAAGGAGAAAATTCTTTACTGTGAGGGTGATGGAGCCCAGGAAAGGCTGCCCAGAGATAATGAGGAATCTCCTTCTCTGGAGGCTTTCAAAACTCATATGGACACGTTCCTGTCCAGCATGTTCCAGGTGAACCTGCCTTATCAGGGGGAATTGGTCTAGGTGATCTCCAGGAGTCCCTTCTAACTCCTACCATTCTATGATTCTGTGATTCTTCTTGCCATTCCTTTTGTAGTTTTCCCTAAAATTCACTTCCTCGCTACTTCATAATATTAGGAGAAGACTCTCTGAACACTTTGTTAACATCTAATATAGAAACCCTTCAGATAAGTCCCTAGGTTACCTCTGTTTCTGGTGCAGGAATGGAGAACTCTGGAGCAGTTCACTTATCTTGTCTCTGCAGCATGAAGGGAATTTGCCATTTCTAGCATCCTGGGAGTGAGGCAGTAACCATGAGCCTCACTGTTTAAGTTGCCTGATGAAAGTTAGATATTCCCATTGTTGCTACTCCTGCTGTTGCTTTATTGACCTGCCAAAGAGAAACACTGACAAAACCTAGCTGAGAATAATTCAGTTTCATGACTTCAAAAACACCAAAACTCATTACTCCAGTTAAATCTGCCACAGCTATTACTGGAGCATGCCAGTGGCAATTCTTGTGAGGTGCCATTTCAAGAGCAATAGGTGGGATGCAAACATCCTACCTCTTTATTTATTTTTTTTTTTAATTGAATATACATAGTATGCTGTGCAGAATGGGGGAGACATTTAGAACAAAATAATTGGAGATGAATCTTTTTGTAGATTTACCACCAAAAATATCTCCACTTTAATATACAAATTGTCATTATAGAAGGAAGACAACAATGAAATGTAAACTGTTCATTTACAGAAACTTCTAATCAATGACGTGAATATAAAAAGATTGCTAGCAGTCAGTAAGGTAAAAACATGTAAACTATTATACATGATCTGTAAATTTGAATTTTTTCCTATTCTGTAATTTTATGTGTCAGTTTTGATCAGTATTCATTATGTCTCAGAAAAAAAACAGCAACAACAAAAACCCTCTCTCTTCACAATTTCCTGAGAGACAAGGTTGGTTTTGGCAGGAGTCTGAACTAAAATGGAAGCTGTAACAAGGTTGTGCACCATTTCTAAGGGAGAAAGAAATCTTAGAGTCAAAAATAAGGCAGACATTTCTCATGCTTTTCACATCCACCCTAGCCCAGCAATCACCAACTACGGAAATATAACTCAGTACATTTCTGTGAGGGATATAGTGGAAATGATCCATTGTCTTTGATATGCAGTAAATGTATTAAATTAGACCTGAATTAGGTTAGAGTAGGACTTGAATTAATTATTATTTTCACCAAAACAGAAGGCCAGATACTGTCTGCATACAAATCCGTTTGCACCACCATCACTCCTTCGAGGAATAAGGCTCCCTTCCCTGGAGATGCTCTGATAAATGGGAATCACCAAACCAGCTGCTTTCCAGACAGAGATACAATGCTACCCATGCATGCAACCATCACTCTATGCCATCAGCATTTATATACTATGTATACATGAGTTCTATTTCTACTTAAAAACATATGCAATGATAGTTGTCTTGACTGGGACACATAAAGCACATATATTGTTGCTCAGTACCACAAACTCCAGATGGTTGTTATTAAAGGGCTTATGCCTAGTTCATAAGTGCTGACAAAAAATAAGGTCACATCATGCCTTGAGTAATTTGCTGTTCTGAAAGTTTCCCAGGGCATGCAAGATCTCCCCTTCTACAGACAAGTACGAACTCCTACACTTGGAATAATTTCCTTAAATCATTAGGTCTCTGATGTGGCACCTCCCATTCCACTGCTTTCTGCCTAATTAGCACCCCTATCTCCACAGCTGCCACCTCATAAAATCCAGTCAACAGAGAACATAGGAGCATACAGGCACTCTGTAGAGTAGAGGCAGCCAAAAACCTGCCATCACATAGCCCTGTTAACAGTCCCTCCAGGTACTCATACAAGCACAATGCTGATTGTCTTCTGATCAGTCCCTGGAGACACTCTCTTGCTATTATCTCAGGTTGCACAATCCCAGGTGTCTCTGAAACACACCAGAGTCACAAAATCACAACAAACTCAAGCCACTAGATGAGCACCTACACCACCACCAAACTCATCCTAAGGTTGCAGTGGTGACTTACAGCTAGCCAAGTGGGTTGCAGCAAGTTGCATCAGGCACATTCCACCTATCTTGTCTTTTGGGATGAAATGTTCTCAACTTCCACCAAGGGAGGTTTAGATTGGACAGTAGGAAAAATTTCTTCACCAAAAGGGTTGCCAAGCGTTAGAACAGACTCTGCAGGGAAGTAGTGAAGTTATCATTCCTAGAGGTATTTAAAAGATGTGTAGATGTGATGCTTAGTGACATGGTTTAGTGGTGGACTTGGCAGTGCTAGGTTAACAGTTGGACTCGATCTTAAAGGTATTTTCCAGCCTACACTATTCTAAGATTCTACCAAGCCTGATATGACAAAACCAAGATGAAAATATTCTAGAAATGACAGAAAGCCATCAGCACCTAACCTGAGACTTCAACTACTAACAATTCAAGTCCAAAGTAAACTGAGAAGCTCTCACACAAGTGTTCACCAGTTCTGAAGGCACTTAGGCACATCAAGTGTTTTGTGCTCCTTCATTAGCTATAGTTATGCCTCTGAACACACCAGTGTTTGAGTACCACATGCTTACTGATAAGCAGCTAAAGGCTCAGCTTACATTTAAATCCAACCTGAAAACAAAAAATAAGTCACTTCACCGCATAATGCCTCAAAGGAGTCAAAATAATAATTCTTAGCACCAAAGACATGCTAGAACAGACCTCCACAGCCACAAAAAAGAGGGAAAGTTAAAAACACAGGTTCACCACCTACCTCTAACTCCCATCTTGACAACACTGAAATGCAAATCAGACAAAAAAAAAAAACAAACAAAAAAGCATTCTTTTCTGACACAGTTCTGCAAGCAAAAGAGGCTTCTAAATTATAATTTTCAAAACCAGTAAAAAACAGGTACTTACCTACAAGCTGTGAGTAAAACACATACAGTAGCGTACTACAGATTTGCCCTTTGCTGCAGCCCTTGTAATTAGCTGTGTCTCCTACAGGTCAGGCCTGCCACTTCCAGGTCTTTCCTTTGCTTGTCACCTTGCTGAGTGAACACCTCTTCCTTTAGCTTCTGTCAACTCCTTTACCAAAAGGGATCCTTTTCTATTTAGTGCTGTATCATGGCCACAATCTTAATCTTCTGGGAAAAAGGAAATATTCTATTACTGCAGGTAGCTACAAAATACTTATTTTTACACCTCCTGGCATTGTTTTTGGCAGCAATTGCTGACTCTAGCAACATGGTCCGAAGGCAAAAGTGGGGCTGGTAAAGAGCAAATACCAAATTTCTCCAATTATAATGTTAATTAGAAACCAGAAAGAATTGTCTGTCTTTGTAGGCCATGTAACATTTTAGAGGTGAATGCAGGAAACTGATGGATGTGAGCAGGTCCCCCTGTGACTTCCTAGCACTATAAGAAGGAAAGGAAAATGACTATGCAGAACAGTTTGAGTAATTAGAGGCCTTAATTAGAAAGTAGAACTGTGCTTCTGGCATCCATATCATTTTGCCTGGTTTCCATTAGGAAATGTATCTTTTAGTTTTCCTCCAGGTTTTCTTCAAACAAAGCTTTCTGCTTTTGAATGTGAATATTAAATTAAATTACTGTGTATTTAAGACTTAAATCTTAATTCAACACATTATTTAAGTATGTGTTAATTCTAATCACATGACTATTTAATTAAATAATGCATTAATGGGGCATTTAACCCAGTTACTGTTAACTTTTATTTAAGTGTTTAAACCTTTAAGTCAGTATGAGAATCAGTCCTTAGCTTTTCTCATCATATTTATAATATATCTTCTTCTCTCTTTAGTTCTGAAGGAAGTACAATAGCAGTAGTTTGTTGGTTGTCTAGAAATTCCCATTTTCCTTCACTTTTAGATCCTATTGATTTCTGTTTCCCACTGCTTACTGCTTATATGATTGCTTGCATTACCTTTTTTTTTTGATTTAAAACATAGCAATGAAGTATAAACACATATTTTAAAAGAATTTTCTGTATAGGGAGGGTATTTTTAAACTTTTGTGACATAACTAGATGTCACCTTAGTGTGAAGATGGGACATTTACTAAGGGAAATTTATTTCTGCTAAGATATTGCTGTGCATTTGCCAGTGTCCTGATTCTTTAATGTCTGAAAAGCTGAAGAAAATAAAAGAAGCACTCTGAAACACCCTCCTGATATAATGGATCTGATGTGTAGTGGTCGTGCTACTCCAGTTCTTGGAATGTCTAGAGTCTCTTCATTAATTGAGAATATAATCATAATATTCTGTTTCCTTCCTTATCAAATTAGGACAATGACATCTGTGATTCAAAAAAAAATTTCACTGGTGGTACATAAGACAGCTATCTGAAAGTTAAGCTACTAAATATTTTATGCAGTAGCCTCTGAGTGCCTTTCAAATTCTCAGACAAGCACAGAATTAAAGTAGCAACCTATCCAAATGGGAGCAAAATATGTTTTTAAGCATTGCTCATACTTTCATAAAGAACATTGCTCAAGGCTCTTTCTGAATCTATGCACATGAGCACACACACATATTTCTGCCAGGGGTCATGCAACCACTCCAAGAGTTAAAGCACCTTAAAGTAATCTGGATAAGAAAAATTCTATGAATAACCAGTGACTTTAATGATGTTTTAAGTGACATGATTGCCAATGCATCTCTGGAATAAGAAAAAAAAATCCTTCATGAATATTTTCTCCTGCTCTAGAAAAATGTGAAATCTTTCACTGAATGATAACACTTATGTAATTGGAGTTGACCAAAAGGATTGTCACCTAAAACTACAACTTTAAAACAGCTGGATGAAATTAAAACAAAATAAAATATTGGTTCCTATAGTGAAAAGACTCCTAAAAAAACAGATTTTTTATTTTTCAAATTGCGTTCAGGCCTAAATACTGGTGTTCTGTATCTCGTGTTGCTGACAATAAAAGGTGTAAAGTAGATAAAAATATGAGTTTTTCAGAAAAGACACAAGAATTCCAACACCTGAAGTGTCCCGTTTTTAACTAAGGCTGTTCATAGAAAAGGAAAAAAAAAAAATGGTACAAGAGTTACCCACAGCAACCACAGTTAATTAAATAGAGTGAATAGTGTACATTTTCAAAAGCTTTTCTATTTATAAAAGAGTTAGGTAATTTACTGTACATTGGTAGGCAATATTGCAACCCAGAAATCTTTTTTTCATCTCTACGTGAAAATTGGCCTCTCAAGGAAAAGTGTTTCTCAAAACTGAGAAGTGAAGCAAAAAAAAAGAGGTCATAAAGAAAGTCAGCCTATAATATATATATATGTTCTGTATTTTGTCAGAGTACTCATTATCTTTCCTCCTGCTGGAACATTTGTGTTCTGAAATATGCCCACTAAGTTTACAAATATTTCCCTCCTAGAGTATTACTGACACAACAGTACTGGTAGTTAATGATAGGCTTTGTGTTGGAAATAAGATAAATAAAAAACCTCTAATGTAGTAACAAACTGGGAAGTGTAGCCTGAGAATTAATACTTAGTTTTATTGCAATGGGAATGGAAGAATTTAATTCAAGACTACATGTTTGCTCGCAATATTTCTCTATCTCCTTCTAGCATGTTGACAAGTGAAAGCAACTTGTTCCATTTTGTTACCACATCACCAATAATGCTTAGTCCTTAGACAGTATGTGACATGGGCCATCCAAAAGTGACAGTCCTTGCACTCTTCCAGAAGTGCAAATTACCCTGAAGCTCCTAGGAAGAGCACCCGGTGTGTATTGTTGCACCTCCCTAAGCCAGCAGAACTCCTCAGCTGTGAAGCACAAACCTTTACTCTGTCTGAAGTCTTAATTCTTCACTATGGATCTGTCCTGCACACTGAAACAGGGGAGAGCCTGAAAAGTATGTAATTCTACCATTAAGCAATATATCATAATGTATGCAGGGGTGCATCGGAAGCAAAAGCTTGGTATTCTCTTTCAAGTGCATGTTAATGACAAATCATTATTTAAGTACAGCTTGAAACTTCCACCAATTAGAAGTTACAATGTCAGCTAAGCCAGAGTCTTTTGTTTTTATGCATGGTAACGTGATTTATAAGGCTTGACTGCCTTTCGTCACTGGCCAAGTTAAGTGCTATTACCCTTTATTTCACTCGAGCTGAGAGTGCAACTATTGTGGCTCAGCTGATGCATTGTAACTGACTGCAGACAGCAGCTTGAATGTGAACTTGACCTATCACAACTTGCTTTTAATGCCATTCTTCACAGTTATTGCTGTGGGATTATTTTAATTTTCTGCACTGGAGAAGAAGAGATATGCCATTTTCTAGTTTTTATTTTCACAGGAATAAAAAAGCACAGGTATTATATACAGCTGCAGTGACTTGTGTGTCATCCTATTTTAACTTGCAGCAGAAGTACTGTTATTTTAGGGAGGAGAATATGTTGACACTGTGCACTGGATTCAGAGCAAAGGCAGCATGGGCCTCTTGAGTATACAGGATTAGAAAGGGTATGGCACAAATCTTCTTGGCCAGGCACAAGAGTAAGAGTCACTTGGTGTAGTGCTATGTGCAGGGCTGTGGTGGTGGAGAGCTCAGACTCTCCTTCCTCCATCAGTCCCACCATGAAGAAAAGAGGGGTCAGCTTGCAGACCTCATATGCCCATTCTGTCTGCCCTGTGACTGCAGCAAAATTTATCAGCTGTGAAAACTGCACTAGAAAAAGTCATGGCTGTCTGAAAGTGCCTGTTGTTTGCATGTTCTTTTCTCAGTAATACATGCAACAGAGGGGATAGGTGCATAGCTCAGAAGGATAAGAATTTCAATTGATAAAGTAAAACCAGACCAAAGGCTTGTGGTCATCACTGGAAAGGCTGGAACTCAGAAATCCAAACAAGAATCTGTTATAAAGGAAAATGCCACACAATTTCAACGTATGACCACCGTCCATTATTTCTACCAGTTACGTAACAATTTGTAGTAGGTCTCAGGTATTTCAGCTTCAAAAGTGCACATCTCACCTTACAAAACAGACATTATCACAGAATCATAGAATGTTCAGGGTTGGAAGGGACCTCAAAAGATTATCTAGTCCAACCCCCCACCAGGGCAGGATCACCTAGACCAGGTCACACAGGAACATGTCCAGGTGGGTTTTGAATGTCTCAAGAGAAGGAAACTCCACAACCTCCCTCAGCAGCCTGTTCCAGTGCTCTGACACCCTCACCATGAAAAAGTTTCTCCTAACGTTTACATGGAACTTCCTGTGTTTCATCTTTCACCCGTTGCCCCTTGTCCTATCATTGGATGTCACTGAGAAGATCCTGGCTCCATCCTCCTGACACTCAACTTTTACACATTTATAAACATTAATGAGGTCACCCCTCAGTCTTCTCTTCTCCAAGCTAAAGACAGCCAGCTCCCTCAGCCTTTCCCACAAGGGAGATGTTCCACTCCCTTAATCATCTTTGTGGCTCTGTGCTGGACTCTTTTGAGCAGTTCCCTGTACTTGAATCGAGGGGCCCAGAACTGGACACAATATTCCAGATGTGGCCTGACAAGGGCAGAGTAGAGGGGGAGGAGAACCAATCTTGACCTACTACCCACACGCCTTCTAATACAGCCCAGGATGCAATTTGCCTTCTTGGCCACAAGGGCACATTACTGGCTCATGTTCATCCTGCTGTCCACCAGGACCCCCAGGTCCCTTTCCCCTATGCTGCTTTCCAATTGGTCAGTCCCCAACCTATACTGGTACCTGGGAGTTGTTCTTTCCCAGATGCAAGACTCTGCACTTGCCCTTGTTGTATTTCATTGTATTTCTCCCCACCCAACTTTCCAGCCTGTCTAGGTCTTGCTGGGTGGCAGCACAGCCTTCCAGTGTGTCAGCCACTCCTCACAGTTTTGTGTCATCGTCAAACTCGCTGACCGTGCACTCTGTTCTCTCATCCATGTCGTTGATGAATGTATTGAATAGCACTGGTCCCAGTACTGACCCTTGAGGGACTCCCCTAGATACAGGCCTCTGTCCCATTGACCACAACTCTGCCTTCTA